>SJYG01001103.1:32951-59250 GCA_006410535.1 Litocranius walleri
ATGGGACCAGATGCCATGATCTTAGTTTTCTGAATGTTGAGTTTTAAGCCAACTTTTTCACTCTCCTCTTTCACTTTCATCAAGAGGCTTTTTAGTTCGCAGATGGTGAA
Organism: Litocranius walleri; assembly: GCA_006410535.1. Classification (NCBI taxonomy): domain Eukaryota; kingdom Metazoa; phylum Chordata; class Mammalia; order Artiodactyla; family Bovidae; genus Litocranius; species Litocranius walleri. Next base: position 33,062 of record SJYG01001103.1, read on the forward strand.
TGCAGCCATGAAATTAAAAGACGCTTACTCCTTGGAAGAAAAGTTATGACCAAACTAGATAGCATATTCAAAAGCAGAGACATCACTTGGCCGACTAAGGTCCGTCTAGTCAAGGCTATGGTTTTTCCTGTGGTCATGTATGGATGTGAGAGTTGGACTGTGAAGAAGGCTGAGCGCCAAAGAATTGATGCTTTTGAACTGTGGTGTTGGAGAAGACTCTTGAGAGTCTCTTGGACTGTGAGGAGATCCAACCCGTCCATTCTGAAGGAGATCAGCCCTGGGATTTCTTTGGAAGTAATGATGCTAAAGCTGAAACTCCAGTACTTTGGCCACCTCATGCGAAGAGTTGACTCATTGGAAAAGACTCTGATGCTGGGAGGGATTAGAGGCAGGAGGAGAAGTTGACGATCGAGGATGAGATGCCTGGATGGCATCATGGACTCGATGGACGTGAGTCTGAGTGAACTCTGGGAGATGGTGATGGACAGGGAGGCCTAACGTGCTGCGATTCATGGGGTCACAAAGAGTCGGACACGACTGAGCGACTGAACTGAACTGAATTCTTGAAACGTGGTATTACATTTTAGATGTTTTCTTTCATAAATGCTTACTAAGGTTGGGCAATGTAGAAAGCCATTTGATGAATTGTTAGCAGAGCAGATTTTAACTAGAACAGGCTGAAAACACTATTTGGTAAAGACAGAGTCATCTGATAGGAATGCATCAAATATAAACGTGAAACAATTTCTTTTGAAATTCGATTAGGAATAAAAGTAGGAAGCAGCTTCTTATAAACTAGGAAGTGAAACCACAGAATTTTAAAGAATAAGCTTTGCTCCTATAGTTGATGTTGGTTGGAGTTAGAAGGAGTAAGATACCAGAAATAGCAGCACACAGGTTTGGCTTATTTCTGACAGTCGTCTGTGGACTTTGTCTTCAGCATTCTTAAATGTTGTTCTGTTTATCCAAATTCAGATATAAAACCAGAGGACTGACCTTTTCTACACACTGACACTGGATGGTTGAATTCTCCTCTAACTCTAAGGAACAAGCATCAGTTGGTCCCCTGCTTCTCCTGAATGGTAGACAGTAACATGGGTTGGTGTCTCCTTCCTCTTGCCTTCTAACAGCTTCTTATCAAGACCGGCTTGACAAGCAGGGTTTCCGAAAGTGCAATACGTGAAAGAAGGAGAAACGAGACACAAGAATTCAGAGAAAACATAGGATCAAGGGACTGACACCGCTCCAAGGTGAAGGTGCCGAAACTGAATCCAAGCCAGCTTTAATATACTTTCAGCCGGGAACGAAAGAATATGCGGAGAGTTAAACTGTAACTCATGTGGCCTTCAGGGCCAAAGAACAAATGATCATTAACCACTGAGTATTTAGGAAACTGTAATCAATAACAAATCAGTAACTAAGACTAATATTCTTATCTATAGATTTTCCAACAGACGCGTAAAACGTGACTCTGAGATGCCAGTTGGGAAACAGTCTGGGGTCAGTTTTCCGACCCAGGGATCATATCTTGTTTTCAAGATTATGAACTATTCCCTCTGGACTTGTTCCAAGAGTCTCATACCTTGTATCATCCAGTTTATCAATAATTATAAATTTCTCTTGCAGCCCTTGCCGAGGCCTGCTTTGTTTTTATTCTTCCTGTCTCCTACATAATCTTGCCCTTTTTGATTTTGCACATGCTGAGAAATGGCGAGAAATGCTAGTTGCTGTTATTGGCTTTGCTGTCTCTTGACCGTTCTTCTCCAGACTAGACGGAAACACAAACGCATAATTACTAGCATTCTCATAACGGGACCAATTCAGTATCCAAATGTCTTGATCTGTTTTAAGGGATTAAGAGAAGGAAGATTATCAGCAACAGTATCAAGAAAATCTGATCCAGAAATTACATCAAGGTGTTTTTTAAAAGCTTTTAGTTGTAGATCTTGAATATATACAGAAATATTACCTTGGTTCAACAGGTGTCATTTAACTTTATCCCAATTGACTTGTGTCTTTTATTTTTGAAAGCCATTATGCAAAACGAAGTATAGTTCCAATCACATCTTTGTCTCACCTGTTTTTGTAAACTGACTAATTGATCTCCTAATAAAATAACAGATTGTTGAAGGTCAGCCACTTGGGAGGACAACTTTCCATCAATTTTTTGTTGAGTGGTCCAATGGACATCAGCATGTTTATGCCATTCTTGTACCGAATGAACTGTTTGTATAGATTTATGAAGAGCCACTCCAGCTATGGCTGCCCTAGTGGTAATAGTGATCATGCCTAAGATGGCAGCAACGTTTAACATGTTTAAGATTTTTCAATATTTCTTCAATAACATATAATGTAGGGCTTTCTTGCCAAGGTCATTGTAAATCAACTGGAGCCCATTCAACTGGAATCATTCTGGTTTTAAGAATGTAAATACTCTACCAATTTTCACCAAAAGGAATGGTATTATTTATACATGTATAAAATAAACAGTTAATACATGTTACTAATCCCCATGTGGGATCATATTTTGCTGGTCTGATCATGAAAACAAAAGCACATGCTTACACAAGTCTGAATAGTGTGGGTAGAGTTTTTTGTAAACTTAAAGGTAGTTTTTGGGTCATATAAAATATATACAGTATATTGTCCATTCCAAGCCATTAGTTCTTTCAATGCCATGGGCATTTTCCATATTTCATCATGAATAGGGTAATGATCTAAATAAGGCACAGGGGGAGCTAATCCTACCCCATGCCATATGAGGGGTTGACTACCGTAAGTACTAATCGCCTTATCATTATTTACCCATGGGAAAGACACTTTAGATTCTATAAGTTTAGGGATTCCTCAGGGTCCCCAACCGATAATGGAGGCTTCTGCAACATTTAATAATAAATGGCCTTCTGATCCTTTACATAATTTCCATCTTAACCAATTTTCAATACCATGGCTAATTTCAGCAACACAATCAGGAAAGTTGGGTGGATTCATCATGCTGGAAGTTTCCTCTTTTTCTAAAAACGTAAGAGCAGTTAACAGAAAGAGGGAAGTCTTACCGGCATTTGATTCCTTGACAACTGACAGCCATTTCTGATATCCTGTTTTAAGACATATACTTCCAAGACCAATACAAATAGGAGTGGCGTCAGAGCCAATAGTATAATTGGTCAAGTGACTTCCTTCTTCTTCCTTTACAGTCTATTTTAATGTGTCCTAATTTTCCACATTGGTGACATCTCATATCTGTCTTTTTATTAGCTTTAGACAATGCTTGAGCCAGAAGCTGCATTTTATATGGTTCTAACTCAATATCCTGGCACACTTTAAGATATTCTTCTAGAGGGGCACCTTGTGCTTTGAGAGGCTGAATCACCTTTTTTACATTCTGAGTTAGCATTGTCATAAGCAAGAACTTGAATTCGCAAATCTCTCAACCCAGGTTGTGGGACTGTTTTGTTTAAATTTTGATGTAGCCTGGCAATGAAATCTACATAAGTTTCCCCATTTGATTGTTTAATTTGGGTAAATGAAATTGAGGCTTGTCCGGGTGGATTTATTCTCTCCCAGGCTTTTAAACATATCATTCTCACTTGAGTGAATAATTGATGATCAAATTGTTGCTGAGCTTGAATTCCAAAATGTGCCCCACTACCCATTAATTGATCAAGTGTTCTATCAGCTGCCGGGTTGGCTGTCACATTTCTGCGAGCTTGTTGATTTGCCTCATTTTGCCACTAGGACCTAAATTGTAAAACTTCTGAGGTGGATATCAAGTTCTGGCTATCATTTTCCAATCATATGGAATTAACTGGTCAGCTTGTGAAAGTACCTGAATTAGTTCCACAGTATAAGGAAGATTGGTTCCATGTTGGGTACATGCCTGCTTCATCTCCTTTATGAGTTTTTAAAAGTGTGGCATTATAATCATAGTGCATTCCTCCTTGTGAGAATTGAGGATCTGGTGGGATTTGAGTTACAGCCAAGGAATAAACAACGTCTTCTTCCCCCTGCAATTGTGCCATAGAACTCCCTTTTGTAAAGGCATCATTTTATTAGGCACAGTTATCTGTGGTTTAAAATCAAACCCATCATCCCAAGGGGTTTCAGGATTGAAAGCAGGGGCTCCACCAAAGGTGCAGTTGGTCGACTGAGAAAGATCTGTTCTTGACTTCTATCATTCTTGTGACCTTTATTTTTCATTTTTATTGATTGTTTCTCTTCCTCAGCATCTAAGTTATCATATAAATTCATTTCCTCCATTTTTTCTTGTATTTTTTCTACAGAATCCTGCACATCTGAGTGTTCAGATTGCAGCAGTCCTAAAGCTCTGCTAGTAAGTTTCCCTTCTGACCATACAGACATAGTATCTGACTTTGTTGTGTCATGCAAAGTTGTGTCTGGCTCTTTGTGACCCCATGGACTGTAGCCTGCCAGGCTACACTGTCCATGGGATTCTCCAGGCAAGAATACTGGAGTGGGTTGCCATGCCCTTCTCTAGGATGTCTTCCCAACCCAGGGATCAAACTCAGGTCTCCTGCATTGCAGGCTCTTTGGATCATCTAAAACTATTATATAAAAGGTTTTAGAAGCATCACATTCATACAACCCAGATTCTGTGGGTGAATTATTTATGATAGCTAATAACATGTTGTGGTATAACAATATTTTCTTTTCAAAAGCAATATGTCCAACTTTGAAAGCTTAAAGTTCTGTATCTAGACTTATATGGATGAATACAATAAATGATTTTCTAAAGTTAGGACTAGGAAACTTGCTTATGCAAAAATGAATAGTATATTATTTTAGACAAATGAGACAAAAATAGCAAAAATGCAAAATCATTTTTAACCTACTCTTACATTCTAAAATGACTACTGGTTTTTCCCTTAGTCATGTATGCATGTGAGAGTTGGACCATATAGAAGGCTGAGTGCCAAAGAACTAATGTTTTTGAACTGTAGTGTTAGAGAAGACTGTTAAAAGTTCCTTGGACTACAAGTAGATCAAACATGTAAATCCTCAAGGAAATCAATTCTGAATAGTCTTGAGAGGGATTGATACTGAGACCGAAGTTCCAATACTTTTGTCACCTGATGCAAAGAGCTAACTCACTGAGAAAGACGCTAATGCTGGGAAAGGTTGAAAGCAGGAGAAGGGGAAGAGGGAGGATGAGATGGTTGGATGCCATCACAAACTCGATGGTCATGAGTTTGAGCAAGCTCTGGAAGTTGGTGATGGACAGGGAAGCCCCGCATGCTGCAGTCCACAGGGTTGCAAAGGATCGGACACCACTTAGCCACTGAACAACAACAACATTCTAAAAAGTTAAAGTATTTATGAAAAGCAAAATTTATGAGTAGGGCATCTATTGGGGTGGGAGACTTTTAAAAATATTTTTATATTTAGTATTGAAGTATAGCTGATTAAGGAGTGGGACACTCTTAAAATATCTTTCTTGTTTGCTCTGTAAATTGCAAGTGTTGCTTTTCTTTTGGGAGAGCTCTGCCCATCATGAAAAATGCCTTTCTGTTATTAAAAGAAAGCATTTCTCATGAACTAGATTTCTGTTTTTTGAGGTGATTGACATCATGATTACATGTCATAGGGTCCTGAGTGTTGACATCCTTTTAGAACTTATGTCTAGAAATTCAGAAATGTTAGCTGCTCTTTGTATTTGTCTTTTGTTCATTGTTTGTAGCCAATATTTGCTCTTTCCCTTCTGCCGGGAGCCAGCGTGAGGAATCCCACCCGTGACAAGGTCATGCAGCAGAGATCTGATGGGCAAGGCGAGTCAGATCTCAGGGTTTCCCCCTGGTATTTCCTGAGCATGTACCCCAAAACCCAGAATCTGTCTACTTTTCCACTCTTCTGACATTCTCAGGAAAAAAGTTAATTCAGGGCTTCAGTCTCCTGCAAAAGAATGTCTCGGCTTAAAACCCCCTATGATAACTCTCTAGCTTGCCTAACAGGTTCCCCCGGACTTTTTACAGCTGGTGAATTTTTTACAGTCTCGCAACCTCTAGAGGCACAGGAAGCTTAAAACATCCTAGGAATGCAGGGGCTTCTGAGGTGTCAAGATCATTAGAATAAAACTGATTAAGTGTTTCATTGTTGAGTCAATACTTGCTTCCAAATTTTCATATCTTTTACTTGTTGATATAGTTGGTATATAGAAAGAAAGAGTAGCAACATTGGATCTTTGAGTTAAGTACCTACTTTGTTATAATCCACTGCGCCTTTGTTCTATAGAGATATAACTTTAGTGCTTTAAGGAGATGCAGATTAAAGTAAAATACTTCAGGGGAAACGAGATTAACATTGATTAAGGAAGAGAGCCAAAAAGTGTTAGCAAGCCCCTTGGCCAGAAGATAATGTAAATCACCTGTGACATTTTGTATACAAAAAGATATAAGAAAGGGTCAGGACTGCTGCCCCTGCATGATTCTGTATCTTCCATTACGTAAAATTTAGGGTATATAAACACCTTTTGAATAATAAAGTTGGAGGGTTTTTTTGCACAAGCCTGGCCTCCCCCATGTCAATTCTTTCTCTTGCTCCCTCCCTCTCCTTTTCAGGCTGATCCCTTGTAACGTGGAGGCACCCAGAGTCTACTTACTTGCCCAGGCTTCTGAGACCCACGCCAGAGGGATCCCAAGGCGGGGCACCCTCTGCTATTCAAGCGGGCGCCTGTGGCCCAATGTAGATGGTGCAAGTTCCTTGTTTGGAACTTTATTGGTTTTCAACGTAAACCAAGTTAATCAGCATCTTTTCTCCACTAAATTTTCCTGCTACACTATTTCTTCCTAATTTAATCTTATATTAATAAATAAATAAATAAGTTTTTCCTTGCCAACACCATCCCTGCTTCGAATCACTCTGGATCCATTGGGGCAGGACTCTGGCACCCTTTAGTCTTATGAATAGTAAAATTAAAAAAATTAGCAAACCAAATCTAATAATATGTTAAAAGGATCATATACTGTGATCAAGTGGGATTTATCCTAGGGATATGAAGATTTGTCGATTTTTGCAAAACAATCAATGTGTTATACCATGTTAACAAATTGAAGAATAAAAAATACCCAATCATAATCAATAGATGTAGAAAAAGTTTTTGATAAAATTCAGCCTCCATTTATAATAAAAAATATCCAGAAAGGGAACATAAAGGGAACATACATCAACACAATAAAGGCCATATATGACAAACCCATTGGAGAAGGTGATGGCACCCCGCTCCAGTATTCTTGCCTGGAAAATCCCATGGACAGAGGAGCCTGGTAGGCTGCAGTCCGTGAGGTCGCTAAGAGTCGGGCATGACTGAGCAACTTCGCTTTCACTTTTCACTTTCATGCACTGGAGAAGGAAATGGCAACCCACTCCAGTGTTCTTGCCTGGAGAATCCCAGGGACGGGGGAGCCAGGTGGGCTGCCATCTATGGAGTCACACAGAATCGGACACGACTGAAGTGACTTAGCAGCAGCGTGACAAACCCATGGGCTTCCCTGGTGGCTTAGTGGCAAAAAGAGTGAAAGCTGATGCAAGACAAGAGTGTTCAATCTCTGGGTAGGGAAGAGCCTTTGGAGAAGGGAATGGCTAACCACTCCGGTATTCTTGCCTAGGAAGTCCCATGGACAGAAGAGCCAGGCAGCTACAGTCCACGGGGTCCCAAAAGAGTTGGACATGACTTAGTGACTAAATAACAACAATGACAAACCCATAGCAAACATCATAGTCAAGAGTGAAAAGCTGAAAGCACTCAGTCTAGGATCAGGAGCAAGTTGATAATGCCCGCTCTTGCCACTTTGACTGAACATAGTTTTGGAAGTCCTAGCCACGATAATCAGAAAAAAAAAAGAAATAAAAGGAATCCACATCAGAAAGGGAGAAGAAACCATCACTGCAAATGACTTGATACTATATATAGAAAATCCTAAAGAAAACTACTAGAGCTGATCAGGGAGGTCAGTGAAGAGCAGAATATAAAATTAATACACAGAAATCTATTGCATTTCTATACACTAACAAAGAACTATTAAAAGGTGAAATCAAGGAAACACTCCCCAAAAAAGGCAATGCCAAAGAATGCTCAAACTACCGCACAACTGCACTCATGTCACACACTGGTAAAGTAATGCTCAAAATTCTCCAAGCCAAGCTTCAACAATACATGAACTGTGAACTTCAAGCTGGTTGGAGATGTTCAAGCTGGTTTTAGAAAAGGCAGAGAAACCAGAGATCAAATTACCAACATCTGCTAGGTCATCAGTAAAGTAAAATAGTTCCAGGAAAACATCTATTTCTGCTTTATTGACTATGCCAAAGCCTTTGACTGTGTGGATCACAATATACTGTGGAAAATTCTGAAAGAGATGGGATACCAGACCACCTGACCTGCCTCTTGAGAAATGTGATGTAGGTCAGGAAGCAACAGTCAGAACCGGACATGGAACAATAGACAGGTTCCAAATAGGAAAAGGAGTACATCAAGGCTATATATTGTCACCCTGCTTATTTAAGTTATATGCAGTACAAGCTGGAATCAAGATTGCCAGGAGAAATAGCAATAATCTCAGATATGCAGATGATAACCACCCTTATGGCAGAAAGTAAAGAAGAACTAAAGAGCCTCTTCATGAAAGTGAAAGAGGAGAGTGAAAAAGTTGGCTTAATGCTCAACATTCAAAATCTAAGATCATGGTATCTGGTCCCATCACTTCATGGCAAATAGATGGGGAAACAGTGGCAACAGTGGCTGGGGGCTCCAAAATCACTGCAGATGGTTATTGCAGCCATGAAATTAAAATATACTTACTCCTTGGAAGGAAAGATATGACCAACCTAGACAGCATATTACAAAGCAGAGACATTACTTTGCCAACACAGGTCCATCTAGTCAAGGCTATGGTTTTTCCTGTGGTCATGTATGGATGTGAGAGTTGGACTGTGAAGAAAGCTGAGTGCTGAAGAATTGATGCTTATAAACTGTGGTGTTGGAGAAGACTCTTGAGAGTCCCTCGGACTTCAAGGAGATCTAACCAGTCCATCCTAAAGGAGATCAGTTCTGGGTGTACTTTGGAAGGACTGATGCTGAAGCTGAAACTTCAATACTTTGGCCACCACTTGGGAAGAGTTGACTTATTGGAAAAGACCCTGATGCTGGGAGGGATTGGGGGCAGGAGGAGAAGGGGATGACAGAGGATGAGATGCCTGAATGGCATCACCGACTTGATGGACATGAGTTTGGGTAAACTCCAGGAGTTGGTGATGGACAGGGAGCCTGGCATGCTGCGATTCATGGGGTCACAAAGAGTCGAACACCACTGAGCAACTGAACTGAACTGAGCTGAAACCTCTTAATCCTGCTAGTTTATTCCCTGCACCAGATCCAGAAGCAGAGCACCTATCTCATGACTGTGTTCAGAACTTGGATATGTCACTTAATCCCTTTGAACATATAACCAATCAGCCCATGACTGACCCCACAGTGCCATTCTGGTTCATAGACAGCAGTGGCCAAAAAAAAAGCCCCACTAGGGGCTGGATAGGTTAATGTCCAGGGACAGCCCGACAAAGTTATTCCCCCTTACCTCATCAAGTCAGCCACACTCCCAGCTCACACATCCTCACAGCAGGCTGAACTGACAGTTGATACATAAGCCTTGACCCTAGCCAAAGACCAAAAGGTAAACATTTACACTGACTCCAAGTATGTCTATAACAAACTACATTCTAATATTATAATCTGGAGGGAGAGGGGATTCCTGACTCAAAAGGGCACACCTATTCTCAGTGCTTATTTTATTTCTGAACTCCTCCATGTGATTCAGCTCCCAATACAAGACGCTATAATACATTGCCGGGGACATCAGCGACACAATTCTATATCCTTTTATAACAATAGGGCAGATCATGAAGCAAAGCCTCAGGCTGCCTCTGTTAGTCCTGTCTTTACTATAGCCCAAATTGATGAGCCTAACATCCACACATTAATCTCATATTTACATTCCCTTTCCAACCCTCTACAAAAGTACTTAAGACTTTCCTTTGAGATTGTGTTCACCTGTGGCTAATACATGTCAATGTATGGCAAAACAAATACAGTATTGTAATTAAAAAAATAGATAAATAAATTAAAAAAAAGAGAACTTTATTGAGCTGACCAAGGACGATGCGAATTATTTAAATAATCTCATCCAAACTTGTACCATTTGTCAATGGACAAATCCTAATTCTAACATTCACCCCCTCCTTTCCCCACTCACCAAATTTGTGGGCATCTTCCAGCACAAGACTGACAACTAGATTTCACCCACATTCCACCTGTAAAAGGATTAAATTTCATCTAGTCTTCGTAGATACACTTTCTGGATGGATTGAAGCTTTCCTGACTACTAACAGATGAGCCCCTACTGTGGCTCGCCTTATTCTCATTGAAACCTTCTCTATGTTTAGAATGCCTACCTGCCTCCAATCTGACAACGGGCCTTAGATCACATCCCAAATTACCCCAAATATTGCACGAACCAAATTCCTTGGAGGTTTCACATTCCTTATCGTGCCCAGCCCTCCGGTAAGGTTGAGAGAGCCAAGCGAGTCCTAAATGAAACTCTGACCAAATTAACAATCAAACTTCATTAAGACTGGACTAAATTTCTCCCTTTAGCCCTCTTCAAGGTCCAAGCTTTACCAAAAAGCCTCTAAGTATCAGTCCATTTGAGGCCATGTATGGGAGGCCCATAATAACTTTGGGCCTTTCCTTATCCCAGGACGGTCCCAAACTGCCATCCCACCTTCCTTTTCCCTTTCTTGCCAGATAGGAGATGCCCTTTGGCAACATATGGATAACCTACTCCCTCGACCACATCCCAATCCCCAGTACCATCCCTCCAAATAGGAGGAACTGTCTATATGACAGTTCAGTCCCATTCAGATCTAACCCTTACATGGCAAGAACCCCACACAGTAATTCTGCTGAACCCTACCACTGCAAAATTAAAAGAAGTCAACCCCTTGGGTACACATTACTCAACTAAAAAAGGTTATTGCAGCCCAATGATGAGAATGCTGGCCAGACTAATACTTATCAAATTTCTCACACAGGCCCTACAACTCTAAAGTTCTCACAGCTTCCACCAGCCCCAGCTGATGTCAGATGAGCCTGTGGGTTTCATGGTTACAATTATTTCTGGAACAACTCTTGGCAGATATCTGGGTCTTGAGTCCTCAAGGATTCACATTCAAACATGTAGATTACATCTCCACCCTGTGGCTGCAGAGAGTCTTTTATAACTTTTATCCTTTTGAAATCTAATTCTTCTCCATAGTAGTCTATATTCACTTCCCCTATTGTTGGTTAGCATCTTCGTATCTTCTTCTTTTTTTCCTCTGACCCAAGAACTCTTTCAAAACCCTAATCTCAACTATCTATTCTGGACCCATAATTTAACCCATACTCTCAATGCTTCTGACCCACAATTGGCTAAAGACTGCTGAATATGTCTATCCATAACTCCTCTGGGAGATTCAGCCCTCCTCACAACCATCTTTGACTGGACCAGTTCACTTCAGTTCAGTTCAGTCGCTCAGTCGTGTCCGACTCTTTGTGACCCCATGAATCGCAGCACGCCAGGCCTCCCTGTTCATTACCATCTCCCGGAGTTCTCTCAGACTCACGTCCATCGAGTGCATGATGCCATCCAACCATCTCATCCTCGGTCGTCCCCTTCTCCTCCTGCCTCCAATCCCTCCCAGCATCAGAGTCTTTTCCAATGAGTCAACTCTTCTCAAGAGGTGGCCAAAGTACTGGAGTTTCAGCTTTAGCATCATTCTTTCCAAAGAAATCCCAGGGTTGATCTCCTTCAGAATGGACGGGTTGGATCTCCTTGCAGTCCAAGGGACTCGCAAGAGTCTTCTCCAACACCACAGTTCAAAAGCATCAATTCTTTGGTGCTCAGCCTTCTTCAGAGTCCAACTCTCACATCCATACATGACCACAGGAAAAACCATAGCCTTGACTAGACGGACCTTAGTCGGCAGAGTAATGTCTCTGCTTTTGAATATGCTACCTAGGTTGGTCATAACTTTTCTTCCAAGGAGTAAGCATCTTCTAATTTCATGGCTGCAGTCACCATCTGCAGTGATTTTGGAGCTCCCCAAAATAAAGTCTGACACTGTTTCCACAGTTTCCCCATCTATTTCCCATGAAGTGATGGGATCAGATGCCATGCTCTTTGTTTTCTGAATGTTGACCTTTAAGCCAACTTTTTCGCTCTCCTCTTTCACTTTCATCAAGAGGCTTTTTAGTTCCTCTTCACTTTCTGCCATAAGGGTGGTGTCATCTGAACATCTGAGGTTATTGATATTTCTCTTGGCAATATTGATTCCAGCTTGTGTTTCTTCCAGTCCAGCGTTTCTCATGATGTACTCTGCATATGAGTTAAATAAGCAGGGTGACAATATACAGCCTTGAGGTACTCCTTTTCCTCTTTGGAACCAGTCTTTTGTTTCATGTCCAGTTCTAACTGTTGCTTCCTGACCTGCATACAGATTTCTCAAGAGGCAGGTCAGGTGGTCTGGTATTCCCATCTCTTTCAGAATTTTCCACAGTTTCTTGTGATCCACACAGTCAAAGTCTTTGGCATAGTCAATAAAGCAGAAATAGATGTTTTTCTAGAACTCTCTTGCTTTTTCCATGATCCAGCAGATGTTGGCAATTTGGTCTCTGGTTCCTCTGCCTTTTCTAAAACCAGCTTGAAATCAGGGAGTTCACGGTTCACGTATTGCTGAAGCCTGGCTTGGAGAATTTTGAGCATTACTTTGCTAGCATGTGAGATGAGTGCAGTTGTGGGGTAGTTTGAGCATTCTTTGGCATTGCCTTTCTTTGGGATTGGAATGAAAACTGACCTTTTCCAGTCCTGTGGCCACTGCTGAGTTTTCCAAATTTGCGGGCATATTGAGTGCAGCACTTTCACAGCATCACTATTCAGGATTTGAAACAGCTCCACTGGAATTCCATCACCTCCACTAGCTTTGTTCATAGTGATGCTTTCTAAGGCCCACTTGACTTCACATTCCAAGATGTCTGGCTCTAGATTAGTGATTGCATCATCATGAGTATCTAGGTCTTGAAGATCTTTTTTGTACAGTTCTTCCGTGTATTCTTGCCACCTCTTCGTAACATCTTCTACTTCTGCTAGGTCTAGACCATTTCTGTCCTTTATCGAGCCCATCTTTGCATGAAATGTGGCTGTTATAAATTCACGTGTACACAGGCACAACCATTTCCTGCCTCATCTCTTTCCCCTTTGGCCTGACCAAGGTCCACTTCCCCTCCTCTATGTGGGGTAATTCTCACAGTGGACTCAGACTTGCTGAGGAGGCCTGACTGAGGATAGTTGCAGCTCTGTCGTGAGCTGAATAAAAGAATGAGTGCAATCAGTGGATGCAGGTTCTTCTGCCTTCCTGATGATGGAGTTTTAAATGCCTGAACATAATAGAAACCTTAAGAAGCCAATTTTCTTTATCTTTGCCCATTTTGAAGTAACAAAAATTTGAAATTAGTATTAGAAAGTCTCTATCTCCAAGCTGTAGTTGACAGCAAATAATTTTGTGTATAAATATGTAAGAGTAGTTCGCACATTCTCTCTTATTATATTTTATTTCTATGTATCAGGAGATTAGAGATTTCAGCATCAATGTAGCAAACTAGTCTAGTCAAGGCTATGGTTTTTCCTGTGGTCATGTATGGATGTGAGTGTTGGACTGTGAGAAGGCAGAGCACTGAACAATTGATGCCTTTGAACTGTGGTGTTGGAGAAGACTCTTGAGAGTCCCTTGCACTGCAAGGAGATCCAACCAGTCCATTCTGTAGGAGATCAACCCTGGGATTTCTTTGGAAAGAATAATGCTAAAGCTGAAACTTCAGTACTTTGGCCACATCATGAGGAGAGCTGACTCACTGGAAAAGACTCTGATGCTGGGAGGGATTGGGGGCAGGAGGAGAAAGGGAGGACAGAGGATGAGATGGCTGGATGGCACCACGGACTCGATGGACGTGAGTCTGAGTGAACTTTGAGAGATGGTAATGAACAGGGAGGCCTGGTGTGCTGTGACTCATGGGGTGACAAAGAGTCGGACATGCCTGAGTGACTGAACTGAACTGAACTGAAGTCATATGCCAACCATTCTGGAAAATGGATTGAGATCAATTATAGACCACAGACATTTTCTTTGTGAAATCCCTAGTAAAACTGGGATGTCACAGCAAACTTAGGAGCATACATATTGGATACAAGAGGATGCAACAATTTCTGGAATGAGCACTGGGGCCAAGCATTCACAGTGAGCATGGGCTCAGAGAGGCTATTGCTGAGGCGTCCACGGAAGACGCAGAAGCACCGTGGGGAGGTTGGCCTCAGACATTTCAGCTGTGATGGGATGGAGCTGAGGATTCATTGAGGATGTGACCATGAGACAGCTGGCCAGACTGTCTCCTCACTTGCCCCTGTTCAGAGGCTCACACTTTAAGGTCTCTCTTCTTGAGTGCATAACTGAAGGATTCTGCCCTAAAGATTAGAGCATCTCCAGAGAAAATCCTTCACATTTGGGCATTTTGTGTTCCGTTTCCATAACAGCCTGTACTGTAGTCACCTCCGGTGAGGCCTGCACTCAGCACCCTCACTTATAGGTGAAACTTCCAGCTTTTCTAATGATGTATTCCAAAATTTGAAAAGGTAAACAGGGAGAACTGCCATTTGAGGACAAACTGCAATACGATGGAGCGATGAAAGAGACAAAGATAAACAGAAAAAATAACCCTATGGGGGCCGTTAACTCAGCAAAGAAAAACAGGAGAAAACTAACCAAGGGAAAATAAATTTCTTTTTCAGATATCTAGAGTCATCATTGAACTTAAATGCCACAGTGGAAAGAAAAGAAGTCTGTGATTGTAGCTTCTTTTTATTTTCAATCAAAGCATGTATTCAAGCTTGGTCATTGACTTTATTCATTAGATTGAGACTCTGTCAAAAACTAAAGTCATTCTCATGAGGTCAAGTCATGATCTCTAAGACCAGTCAAAGTGCTTACCAGTTATGCCCTACCCTGGCTGTGAGAGTCTCCATTCACATCAGTAAACTTCACTGCCTGCTTTCTCTTCAGTCACAACGACGTGAAGACTCCACTGCACAGATGCTTAACTGGCCAAGGCTGGTCTTTGACTGATCTTGAGAACATAAGGATCAGGGCTCTGAGGGACACTTCTACCACTTCACATATGCAGGCTCTACTTCACCTCTATGACTCTCCTGACTCTGTGGGATTTATACATAAATACCATTCAGAAATGCAGATGACACCACCCTTATGGCAGAAAGGGAAGAGGAACTAAAAAGCTTTTTGATGAAAGTGAAAGAGGAGAGTGTAAAAGTTGGCTTAAAAAGCTCAACATTCAGAAAACAAAGATCATGGCATCCAGCCCCATCACTTCATGGGAAATAGATGGGGAAACTGTGGAAACAATGTCAGACTTTATTTTTGGGGGCTCCAAAATCACTGAAGATGGTGACTGCAGCCATGGAATTAGAAGATGCTTACTCCTTTGAAGAAAAGTTATGACCAACCTAGGTAGCATATTCAAAAGCAGAGACTTTACTTTGCCAACAAAGGTCCATCTAGTCAAAGCTATGGTTTTTCCAGTAGTCATGTATGGATGTGAGAGTTGGACTGTGAAGAAAGCTGAGCACCAAAGAATTGATGCTTTTGAACTGTGATGTTGGGGAAAACTCTTGAGAGTCCCTTGGACTGCAAGGAGATCCAACCAGTCCATTCTGAAGGAGATCAGCCCTGGGATTTCTTTGGAGGGAATGATGCTAAAGCTGAAACTCCAGTACTTTGGCTACCTCATGTGAAGAGTTGACTCATTGGAAAAGACTCCGATGCTGGGAGGGATTGGGGCAGGAGGAGAAGGGAACGACAGAGGATGAGATGGCTGGATGGCATCACTGACTTGATGGATGCAAGTCTGAATGAACTCTGGGAGTTGGAGATGGACAGGGAGGCCTGGCATGCTGTGATTCATGGGGTCACAAAGAGTCGGACACGACTGAGCAACTGAACTGAGCTGAACCAGTCTGAGAGGGATGGCCACCTCAGACTTCTTCCCATAATCTGAAGGAGCACAGTGCTTCTCTGGACTCCTGCTACACCGCTCAGAGCATCCAACACCACTATTTCAGGAATAGAAGGGGAAGATCTTGGGGTTCTTCTGTAGAGTGCTCTCATCCACAGAAAATGAGGTGATCTATATCTAAGCCTTGCATTAAGTAAGAAAGACATCACAAATAAGGAGGACATATATTCTTGTCTCCTATAGATCCGTCATGCTGGCTCCATTACTCTCATGAAGGAAATCTTGGATAGCTGCTACCCTAAACAGAAACTCTCTTGAACCACTACTCATCCATTTGTGTAATTAAAGCATCCAACACAGTAATCAAGCTGAATTTCATTGAAGGGTAAAACTTCTCCTTCCTATGTCTGTGCTGGCTTCTGCTGAAGGCCAAGCAATGTGGACGGGGCTGCTTCCATCTGCCTTCCATCACCTCTGCCCTTGTCTCCTCCTCCTCCAGCCACTGGCCTTGCTTCAGACTTCTCTTTGGTTGGAGGAGAGAGAAGAAACCACTGAAGACAAGTCCAGTGCATTCTGGTCTTTGGGGAAAGGAGACACTTAGGGTCTCTTTTCTCATGGGGCTCCATTACTGACGCTACAGATAGCCTCCCCTGGAAATCTACCATTACATGTCCAACTGCTGACTGCTATCTGCCCTCCAGATGGTCATTTCAACTCCAGTTCCTGGCAGAGTTGGGATCCCTGGTAGACTTCCAGTCAAGTCCCCTTCAAGCCAGCTTTGGCTGGCTCCTTCCTGTGTGGCCTACAGCTGATTTGTGGGAAGCACACACTTGGGTCCCACAGTCAGTGAGAGTTATGGCTGCTTCAAATCAGCCTCCTCAGTTATTTTCTTCTGGCACATGGCAACATCTTTTATATTTCCCCCAAGAGCATCTGGCTCTAAAGTTTCACTCCAGAGGACACTGGTTATGTCCTCTAGAAATCTCTTGCCATGCAGCACTCATGTCATCAGGCAGCACCAAGACCCAAGGGGCCACCTTATTGGTGTGAGGTAAGAGGGAACTCTTGTCCTGTTGGGTAGAGCACAAGAGGATTCCCCGTGAGCCTCCTTTATGAATTGCCATGCTTATAGAGAGATTACCCTTTTGACTAGGGGAGCAACTACTCTATGCATAATCCCCCCAAATTTGCCAATTCTGAAGTTGTTGTCCTTCCAATCAAAGTGTCCTCTTTTACAAAGCCCTTTCCTCATAGAGCAATTGGTAAAAATCCACCTGTAATCCAAGGAGACCCCAGTTTGATTCCTGGGTCAGAAAGATCTGCTGGAGAAGGGAAAGGCTACCCACTCCAGTATTCTGCTCTGGAGAATTCTGTGGACTATAGTCCATAAGATCACAAAGAGTCGGACACAACTGAGCCACCTTCACTTTCCTCTTGAACTACTCAAATACCTACTGAATTATTTGAAAAACTACACCTCACAGAACTGGTCACCACCTGTTTCCTTTCAAGTTCTACACAAACCTTTTAGTGCATGAGACTGGGATGTGGGGATGTTGTCAATGCTGAGTTAGTAGAAATGAATATTTATGTTACTATCCTGCCACTTTCTCCCTAGGCCTCTCACATAACCTTCAGTTCAGAGTTTCAATGTCAGACCCTCCCTTTGACTCTGATACTCACCTTGTCACAAACCTAATTGAATGCTGTCACTCCTGAGGCTACCCTGATGGTCTCGCCTGCAGACCCTAACTTTCCTCTTTCTGAAAGGAAGGTGGCTTATCATCCCATCACCCACATGCACACATCCTATGCATCCTTTAGAGTAGACCTCAAGCCCAGAATTCTTCCTCAAGTCTTCTCCTATGAATCCTACTTTCCCCAACTATAGATCATGGCTATGACATGTTTCAACCATAGCAATAGTACACACAATGAGTGCTGGAACTTCCTGAGACCTCAGGGTTCAGAACCACCTTCAGAGAGAACTGGGATATAACGAAAGTGAAGATAATCTAATGGTCAAGAATTCATGCATCAAGGAAAAGACGATGCCTATATGACACATTTGAATTACTTATTTTCCTCCTTCCATTTTTACCTTCAAAAATAGAACATAGGATTGAGAGAAAAGAAATCAACTCCTTTAAGTTGCACCTTGATTAGGTCCTAACACAAGCCTAGAAACACACAAGCTAACTGACTTCATAATGCTTCTGCAAATTCCTGAGAGAAAATATCATCCAAATGGTTCATAAAGGAAATATGTCTGGGCAGTGCATGATTGTTTGCTCTCTAGAAATAATGCTGAACTGATGAATCATTCACAAGGAACTAACTATAAACATAAGATTCTGTTATAGCAAATAGCAGTTGGAGCCCGCATATTTTTTTTCACTTGTACTATGAATGTTTCTCACAACAGACTTCTCTTGAACGTTGTCTTACTCTATTCATATTTTTTGTGATGAATGTTAGAATGAGCAGGTATTTGAGATGTTATTTTCGCCAGATTTAATCTCCAGGAAATGGCAACCCACTCCAATACTCTTGCCTGGAAAATCCCACGGACAGAGGAGCCTGGGAGGCTGCAGTCCATAGGGTCACAAAGAGTTGGACATGACTGAGCAACTTCATTTTCCTTTCCTTTTCTCTATGTCTCTAAGTTTTATGGATGCAGTAAACACTCTGTCACTTTCAGAAACAAAACAAAGGACAGCTGTAAAAATTCCAGATATTTGAGTCTGAGTTATCTGCCATATTTATTTTAATATAAACTCATCTCTCTATCACTGAAGTTTTGTAATGATTTTAGCAAAATAAAACTTTTAATGTGCTTACTGCCAAGGTCACAGTCTATGTGGGTAAAATTTTCCCAAAGATTTCAGCAGTCACATGAGACTTTCCTGCTGTCAGGGGATTGAAAAAAACAAAAAACAATAAAAATCAGGGAATTCTTTCAAATAGAAAAAGAAGTAGGTATCATGAGATGTATCCACCAAGATTCTAGCAGAAAAAAGATGGTCTATAGTGATATTTGAAGCAGAGTCCAGTGAAGAGGCTTCCTATGAGCAATGGATACAAGGTTTGGAAATGAGAAGGGAGAGGTCCAGTAACAGTGAGGAAATTGTATCAGTACCCTAACTGGTGAACAAAGGTGGAATCCAGAAGGAGAGTTGGGTGAGGTATCTCAAGGAGAAGAGCTATGACCTTCAACTTAGGGTAGCAACTACTCAGAGAAGACCCTGCAGGGAAAGAGGGAGGAGAACAGATATACTGATCATGCTTTTCTACCTTCAAGAGATCTCTTGCTTGGATTTCCTTTGGCAGAAACCAACCAAGAGATCCCATTGATGTAGTCCATGCAGATCAGCCTCCCAGGCAACAAGCTATATTGAAAGGGAGAGGGGGGTCAAGTGTAGATGTGCAATGGCGAATGAAAACTATTTGATAGAGAAGATGTTTTTATATTACAGTTAGGAACACTTGGAATTAGGACAGTAATTAAAAGAGGAAGAGAGCCCACTGGTGGGGTTGGACCCATGTCTTGTGAAAGTTTTGTAGTTGAGAGGACTTGTGCCTCTGCTCTGGTGGACAGAACTGGACTTTGTCTCTCTGAAGGGCAGTGCTGTGTCTAGCAATGTGTTTCCGGGTGTCTATGGGCTTGATATGGCTTTGGGCAGTCCTCTGCTCATGGTCAGGGTTGTGTTTCTGTTTTGCAAATGGTTTGGCGTGAAGTGTCCAGGACTGGAGGTTTTGGGTCTTTGGGCGGGCCTGTGTCTTAGTGTTGATATGGAGCCCTTTGAGAGCGCTCCTGTCGATTAATGTTCCATTAGCAAATGTGCTGTTTGATGCAGAGATCTCAAATCCCTAGGTTGTGCTCTGTGACAACCACAGGGGTGGAAGGGGGGTTCAAGAGGGAGGGGACATATGTGTACTTATCACTGATTCATGTTGATATATGGCAGGACCCAACATGATACTGGAAAGCAATTTCTTCCAATTAAAAAAATAAAGCTGTCTAAAAAGATCAAACTGGTGCCTTTAAAAGACTTTTAACTTTAAAAGCAAGCAAATATGAATTAAAATTCAGCTCTATTGATCACTAGGCAAGCATTCAGATGGCTCTAGTCAAATTACTCATATTCTTGAGACTCACTGTCATCTTTTCCATAAGGTTGTTATCAGAATTAATTTAAATAAAGTGAAGTCACTCAGTCGTGTCCGACTCTTTGTGACCCCGTGGACTGTAGCCTACTAAGCTCCTCTGTCCATGGTTTTCTCCAGGCAAGAATACTGGAGTGGGTTGCCATTTCCTTCTCCAGGGGATCTTCCCGACCCAGGGATCGAACTCGGGTTTCCCACATTGGAGGCAGACACTTTAGCCTCTGAGCCACCAGGGTTGACAATTTAAATAAAATGACCTATAAAATATTTTTCTATAGAAGAACAGTCATGTTAATGTGTACTATACTTAAATGGCATTGACAGAAAAAAATGAGATATATTTAATAGCAGAAAGAGGAGAGGAAAAAAACAAGAGAATTTGCCAACTTCCACATCTCCAAGCACCACAGAATAATGGTGCCAGAGAAGCCCATAGTTCACAAACTTCTCATAGGTGTGGAATGAAATAACACAGCAGATATTACATGAGTGAGGCCTACACTTAACATAGGCAAGGTTTCTTATTTGAATTTTCCCAAATTGAATCTTTGAACTGGATAAAATGGATCATTACCTGGTTGTGTCAATTTCATAAACTCTTAAATTCGTTGGTATTGTGCAGAAGGATGGGTAGGAGCCAGTGGTGCTGGGGAATGAGCTGGGAAGATATTTAATTCTGGTTAACTCTCACTGCATTGATTTCCCAGATAATGCTAGTGGTAAAGAACCCCCTCACCCACTCACCAATGTATGAGATGTAAGTGATGTGAGTTTGAACCCTGGGTCAGGAAGATCCCCTGGAGGATGGCATGGCAATCCACTCCAATATTCTTGCCTGGAGAATCCCACGGACAGAGGAGCCTGGTGGGCTAAAGTCCAAGGGGGTTGCAAAGAGTCGGACAGGATTGAAGCAACTTAGCATGTAAGCGTGCAGCCCTCACTGCATAACAAACCATCCCAAAGCATAGTGGCTTAAAACAACAACCATCATTTATTTTTCTCATGAATTTGCAATTTGGGCAGGACCTCATGGGGATGGCTCATCTTTGTTCTTTGCAGTTTCATCAGTTGGCAGCTGGAGAATCCACTCTGTGTTGCCTCACTTGCAAGGCCAGCAAGCTGATTCTGGATGCAGATGAAATATCAGCCAGGGGAGTGGATCAGTGACTTCAGGCCCTCATCATGGGGGGTGACTTGGGCTTCTACTCAGGCTTCCTCACAACAGGATGGGCAAATTTCAAGGGTAAACATCGTAGAAGAGCAGAAGGCATTTTCCCTATCTAATCTTAGAAGTCACATGGTGTTGCTTCAACCACCCACTATTTATCAAAGCAGTCACAAAGTCCCTCCAATTCCAAGGTAGGGGACATAGACCCATGGCTCAAGGGAGAGAGATTATAAGAGGAAGTCAGACTGTAAGAAGTCAGAAAATATGGTTTTAACAATCTTTGGCAACTATAAACTCTAGTATTAACAAGTTATAGTAAAGTGAGGAGTAAAAATAAAGTTTATACGACCACAACTTGGGTCATATTTTTGAAAGCATATTTTTAGTCATGTTGAATGCATTTTGAAATATATTCATCTCAGCTTGTTCCCTTATGTTTTTCATTCGTTCATCATGCTTCTGCATTAGCAGCTTTATTTGTTCCTCCTTTTCTTCTGGTGGTTTATGGGCATATTCCTTTTCTACTAGTGTAATTTCGCTTTGTAATTGATTAGCATAGACTTTCTTCAAGTGTTCCTCCTGCTGTCTCAGCTTTTGATCCATGTCCTTGTAAATGGGGTCAGAAAAGTAAGCCCCCTGGTTGTTCTGCACCATCTTGTCTACCAGCTCCAGCAGCTCCTGCGCCTGAGCTTCCTTCTCAGCCTGCTGTGTATCTGCTGTTGCTGATGGCATAGCGGCGCTCCCACACTCCTGGAGGAGGCTTCCTAGGTTTACATCTGCGTCCTTCAAACAGTCGCTCAGGCTCTGGTCCCCCAGTTCATCTCTGCGCGTGAATAAGATGATCATATACTTCATGGCTGCTTTCCCAAACAGATCCTTGACCAACGCCACGGTTTGCTGCTCTTCCTGTGTGTAGCGGCCCAGGCTCAGGACCAAGACGATGGCGTGAGGCCCGGGACAGGAGGTGAGGACACATCGGGTGATTTTCCTGTAGGTGGTGTTCAGGCTCTCCTTGGTGTCAAAGAGCTCTGGAGAGTCAACAACGAGAAGGTCTCTCGCCTTCCATTCTGGGATGCTTTCTGACAAGTTTTGGTAACAGCTTCCAGAGAAATCCTAGAGTTGAATACATTTTCCCTGAGAATGGTGTTTGCAGTCGCACTTTTCCCACTTCCGGTCTTCCCGCCCAGCATGATCCTCAGAGCGTTGTTTGGTGTGGCAGCCGTGTTTATATCAAGAGACTCGGGCGCAGGCACCCGCACCACCTTAGTAAAAGGAAGGAGAGGGGAAAAGGGTCAATTTAGGTAAGTAGGAACCATTTCCAACTTTTTTTTCTCTTCTTCTTCTTTTCCTCCCTGAAAGTTTCTAATATTCTCTTTTGCATACTGACCCTAGTAGAGACAGCAAATTTAAACAGTTCAATTGTTATCGAAGAAATAACCAAGTAGTTAAGAGTGTCCCCACATAAGTGTCAGGTCTTCATAGTTTCATAGGGAACTCACGGAAACCTTTAAAGACCTCACAATCTCAGTGCTATGCAGACTATTCCTGATCACATAGCAATGAAGGGAAATGTTCAGTTTTTTCTATGAAGCAAGTGTAATGTTGATTCCAAAGCTAACAAAGATTTCACAATAAATAAAGCTATAGACATGTCTCATGTGTAAATATGGATACAAAAGTCCTAAATACATTATTAGATGCGAAAAGCAGTATCACATGAGCAAGTATGATTGTCAGATATACTAGGGTGATTCAACATGAGGATTTTGATTGTTACAGTACATCCCACAAAGAGATTAAGAAGAAAAGTAACTAGGTGCAGAAGAAATATTTGGCCAAATTCAATCCTGATTCATGTTTAAAGCAGTTCATCAAATTTAAATTAATTGATTCCTCTTTAACATGATTGTATGTATATATAAAATAAAATTTTTTTTTATCACTTTCTTTTCATGCAGCTAAAATTGTTCTTTGACCACTAAGTTGTGTGAAACTCTTTTGTGACCCCATTGTAACCTGCTTGGCTCCTCTGTCCATCGCATTACCCAGGCAAGAATACTAGAGTGGTTTGTCATTTCCTTCTCCAGATGATCTTATAGACCCAGGGATCAAACCTGAGCCTCCTGCATTGGCAGATGGATTCTTTGCCATTGAGCCACCTGGGAAACTCAGCAACTAAAGCAGTTGATTATAAAATTTATTTGGATGAAGGAAAAGAAATTAGCCTGGGCAATCAAGCCAAAAAAAAAAAAAATGAGGTAAGACTAGCTTTGCCAGATAGTAGAATATAACAGTTTCTATAATTAAAGCAGTATGATATTGGTGCATGGATAGACAGGACAGTGAAAAAAAAACCAGAAAATTCAAATATAGGCCAAGTTGATCACGCAATATTCATTTATATTCCAATCATTTACATTATGCTATATTTATATTCAGTAAGGTAGCATCTCACATCAACGTGAAGAAAGATGGACTAATAAGGAACATTGAGATAACCATAAAAAAAAAACAACTGTGTCCATTTCTTCTTGTTCAACTTCCAAACAGATCAGAAATTTAAATGTAGAAAAAGTTAATTCATATAAATAATAGAAGAAACATGAGTAAATCTTTATAACCTAGGTATAGGTAAAATATTTATAAGATTTGGAATACAGTTAGGTTGTGTGAAAATCACTTAGTCATGTATGACTCTTTGTGATCCCATGGACTATACCACCCATGGAATTCTCCAGGCTAGAATACTGAGGTGGGTAGCCTTTCCCTTCTCCCCCAAACCAAGGATTGAACCCAGGTCTCCCACACTGGAGGTGGATTCTTTATGAGCTGAGCCACAGGGAAGCCCAGAGTAAGGAAGGAGACTCCTAAACTTGATTACATAAAAATTAAAAATATTGTGGGGATATATACATTAAAACACAAATGTCAAACCAGGGGAAAATTTTTTCCTACTTATATAAAAGAAGGGCCATTTTCCTTTTATACAAATAATATCTCTACAAATGGTCAATAAGTACATGAAAAGATGCTCAGCATCACTAACTACTCAAGAAAGGCAATCAAAAATACCTTGATATATCACCTCACAGCAGTCAGAATTGCCACCATCAAAAAGTCTACAAATAATGCTGGAGAGAGTGTGGAGAAAAGGGGACCCTCCTCCACTGTTGGTAGAAACATAAATTGGTATAGCCTCTATGAAGAACAGTATGGAAGATCCTCAAGAAACTAGAAGTAGAGTTGCCATATGATCCGGCAGTCCAACTCCTGGGCATATTATCCAGATAAAGCTCTAATGTGAAAAGATACATGCAACCCTATGTTCATAATAGCACTATTTATAATAGCCCAGATGTAGAAACAACCAAATTGTCCATCTACAAATGAATGTGTAAAGAACTGTGGTTTGTATATACAATGAGATATTACTCAGCCATAAAAGAGAGTGAAATAATGCCATTTGCAGCAACATGGATGAAATAAGCTGTTTTCACATTGAGTGAAGTAAGTCAGAAAAAAACAAATATGGTATAATTTATATGTGAAATCTAAAAAAATAAATGACCTTATTTACAAAACAGAAACAGACTTACTGACACAGAAAACACACTTTTGATTACCAAATAGGAAAGTCAGCCGCTGCTATTGCTGTAACTAAGTTGCTTCAGTTGTGTCCAACTCTGTGCAGCCCCATAGATGGCAGCCCACCAGGCTCCCCCGTTGCTGGGATTCTCCAGGCAAGAACACTGGAGCAGGTTGCCATGTCCTTCTCCAATGCATGAAAGTGAAAGTGAAGATGTTCAATCGTGTCTGACTCTCAGCGACCCCATGGACTGCAGCCTACCAGGCTCCTCTGTCCCTGCAATTCTCCAGGCAAGAGTACTGAGAAAAGGGATAAATTAGGAGTATAGGATTTATGGATACATACCACTATATATTGGAGAAGGAAATGGCAACCCACTCCAGTATTCTTGCCTGGAGAATCCCATGGACCGAGGAGCTTGGTGGGCTACAGTCCACGGGTCGCAAAGAGTCAGACACGACTGAGTGACTTCACTTTCACTTCATCACTATATATGGATACATACCACTAACTTCCCTGGTGGCTCAGATGGTAAAGCATCTATCTACAATGTGAGAGACCTGGGTTCGATCCTGGGTTGGGAAGATTCCCTGGAGAAAGAAATGGCAACCCACTCCAGTACTGTTCAGTTCAGTCCAGTTCAGTTCAGTTCAATCGCTCAGTCGTGTCCGACTCTTTGCGACCCCATGAATCGCAGCATGCCAGGCCTCCCTGTTCGTTACCATCTCTCGGAGTTTACTCAGACTCATGCCCATCGAGTCCAGGATGCCATCCAGCCATCTCATCCTCGGTCATCCCCTTCTTCTCCTGCCCCTAATCCCTTCCAGCATCAGAGTCTTTTCCAATGAGTCAACTCTTCGCATGAGGTGGCCAAAGTACTGGAGTTTCAGCTTTAGCATCATTCCTTCCAAAGAAATCCCAGGGCTGATCTCCTTCAGAATGGACTGGTTGGATCTCCTTGCAGTCCAAGGGACTCTCAAGAGTCTTCTCCAACACCACAGTTCAAAAGCATCAATTCTTCGGTGTTCAGCCTTCTTCACAGTCCAACTCTCACATCCATACATGACCACAGGAAAAACCATAGCCTTGACTAAATGGACCTTATTCGGCAAAGTAATGTCTCTGCTTTTGAATAT
>SJYG01001103.1:62854-166826 GCA_006410535.1 Litocranius walleri
TTGTTGACCATGATGGCTACTCCATTTCTTCTGAGGGATTCCTGCCTGCAGTAGTAGATATAATGGTCATCTGAGTTAAATTCACCCATTCCAGTCCATTTTAGTTCGCTGATTCCTAGAATGTTGATGTTCACCCTTGTCATCTCTTGTTTGACCACTTCCAGTTTGCCTTGATTCACGGACCTGACATTCCAGGTTCCTACTCAATATTGCTCTTTACAGCATCGGACCTTGCTTCTATCACCAGTCACATCCACAGCTGGGTATTGTTTTTGCTTTGGCTCCATCCCTTCATTCTTTCTGGAGTTATTTCTCCACTGGTCTCCAGTAGCATATTGGGCACCTACTGACCTGGGGAGTTCCTCTTTCAGTACCCTATCATTTTGCCTTTTCATGCTGTTCATGGGGTTCTCAAGGCAAGAATACTGAAGTGGCTTGCCATTCCCTTCTCCAGTGGACCACATTCTGTCAGCCCTCTCCACCATGACCCGCCCGTCTTGGGTTGCCCCGCAGGCATGGCTTGGTTTCATTGAGTTAGACAAGGCTGTGGTCCTAGTGTGATTAGATTGACTAGATTTCTGTGAGTATGGTTTCAGTGTGTCTGCCCTCTGATGTCCTCTTGCAACAGCTACCATCTTACTTGGGTTTCTCTTACCTTGAGCATGGGGTATCTTTTCACGGCTGCTCCAGCAAAGCACAGCTGCTGTTTCTACCTTGAATGAGGCTTATCTCCTTACAGCCTCCTTCCTGACCTTCAATGCAGGATAGCTCCTCTAGGCCCTCCTGCTCCTGCGCAGCCACCGCTCCTCGGGTTGATCCTCCCGGCTACCAGTCCTGGCCTCGGGCGTTTGTGGCTCCTTTCAACTGCCACCCCTGGCCTCAGGCTCGAGCTCTGGGTGGCTCCTCAGGGTTACCACCCCTGCCCTCGGGCTCGTGGTGTCTCCTCAGCATCACCACCCCTGGCCTCGAGTGCGAGGTGGCTTCTTCTGGCTGCCACTGACCTTGGACATGGACGGGGGTGGTGTCTCCCCTGGTCGCCCCTGACCTCGGATGTGGGGTAGCTCTTCTCGGCCGTGCTTAGTGTGCCGGCCTGGCTCTCGCAGCCGGAGGAGCTTGGTGGAGGCTACAGTCCACGGGTCACAAACAGTCGGGCATGACTGAGCAGCCTCACTTTCACCACTGTATATTCCTTGTGGCTCAGCTAGTCATGAATCTGCCTGCAATGTGCGAGACCTGGGTTCGATCCCTGGGTAAGGAAGATCCCCTGGAGAAGGGAAAGACTACCTACTCCAGTATTCTGGCCTGGAGAATTCCATGGACTACAGAAGAACTGTACAAAAAAGAGCTTCACAACCCAGATAATCATGATGTTGTGATCGCTCACCTAGAGCAGACATCCTGGAACGTGAAGTCAAGTGGGCCTTAGAAGCATCACTATGAACAAAACTAGCGGAGGTGATGATATTCCAGTTGAGCTATTTCAAATCCTGAAAGATGATGCTGTGAAAGTGCTGCACTCAATATGCCAGCAAATTTGGAAAACTCAGCAGTGGCCCCAAGACTGAAAAAGGTCAGTTTTAATTCCAAAGAAAGGCAATGCTAAAGAATGCTCCAACTACCGCACAATTGCACTCATCTCACATGTTGGTAAAGTAATGCTTAAAATTCTCCAAGCCAGGCTTCAGCAATATGTGAACCGTGAACTTCCAGATGTTCAAGCTGGATTTAGAAAAAGCAGAGGAACCAGGTATCAAACTGCCAACATCCACTGGATCATTGAAAAAGCAAGAGAGTTCCAGAAAAACATGTATTTGTGCTTTACTGACTATGCCAAAGCCTTTGACTGTGTGGATCACAATAAACTGTGGAAAATTCTGAAAGAGATGGGAATACCAGACCACCTGACCTGCCTCCTGAGAAACTTTTATGCAGGTCAGGAAGCAACACTTAGAACTGGACATGGAACCACAGACTGGTTCCAAATAGGAAAAGGAGTACGTCAAGGCTGTACATTGTCACTGTGCTTATTTAACTTATATGCAGAGTACATCATGAGAAATGCTGGGCTGGAAGAAACACAAGCTGAAATTAGGATTGCCAGGAGAAATATCAGTAACCTCAGATATTCAGATGACACTACCCTTATGGCAGAATGTGAAGAAGAACTAAAGAGGCTCTTGATGAAGGTGAAAGAGGAGAGCGAAAAAGTTGGCTTAAAGCTCAACATTCAAAAAACTAAGATCATGGCATCTGGACCCATCACTTAATGGCAAATAGATGGAGAAACAGTGGAAACAATGACTGACTTTATTTTTCTAGGCTCCAAAATCACTGCAGATGGTGACTGCAGCCATAAAATTAAAAGATGCTTTGCGAAGTGTTGGACATGACTAAGCAACTGAACTGAACTTCTTGGAAGGAAAGTTATGACCAATCTAGAAAGCATATTAAAAACAGAGACATTACTTTGCCAGAAAAGGTCCAGCTAGTCAAGGATATGGTTTTTCCAGTACTCATGTATGGATGTGGGAGTTGGACTATAAAGAAAGCTGAGCACCAAAGAATTGATGCTTTTGAACTGTGGTGTCAGAGAAGCCTCTTGAGAGTCCCTTGGACTTCAAGGAGGTCCATCCAGGCCATCCTAAAGATCAGTCCTGGGTGTTTATTGGAAGGACTCATGTTGAAGCTGAAACTCCAATACTTTGGCCACCTGATGGGAAGAGCTGAGTCATTTGAAAAGACCCTGATACTGGGAAAGACTGAGGGCGGTAAGAGAAGGGGATGACAGAGGATGAGATGGTCTGATGCATCATCGACTAGATGGACATGTGTTTGGGTAGACTCTGGGAGCTGGTGATGGACAGGGAAGCCTGGCGTGCTGTGGTTCATGGGGTTGCAAAGAGTCAGACATGAGTGAGTGACTTTCATGAGCAACAAGGATTTACTGTATAGTAAAAAGGAACTATATTCAAAATTTTGTACAACTATAATGGAAAAGAATCAGAAATGTATATATACATTTAAATCACTTCACTGCAATCATTGTAAATTGACTATACTTCAATAAAAATATTTTAGAAAACAAACAATATCCAAAAGTAGAGAAACAAAAGACCAATAATTCAATAGAAAATGGGAGGGATAAGAGATATGAATGAACAAGTTCATGAAAAAATGTAAATATCCTTTGAATATATTAAAAGATATTAACATTTGTTCATAGAAAAATATATCAAAACATAAAAAAACAATTAATTAAAGTTATACTGTGATGCTATTTCTCACATACAGGTTTGGCAAAATTCAAGTTTCTTTGCATAATCTATTGGCAAAAAATTATAGGGGAGGGACACCCTGGTGGCCCAGTGCTTAAGAATCTGCCTTGCAATACTGAGGATGCAGGTTCTACCCCTGTTTGGGGAACTAAGATCTCACATGCCATGGAGCAACTAATCCCACCACAACCAGAGAGTCCGTGTGTCCCAAGGAAATATCCCACATGAGGCAAAAAAGATCCCGCATGTTGCAACTAAGACCCAATGCAGGCAAATAGATAGACAACTATTTAAAAACAAAAGGTTTAGGGAAGACAGGTCCTCTCCTGCATGACTATTGGGAAGAGAAAAATAGTCTAAAAGAACCAGAGGAGAAGTTAGCAAGAACTTACAACGGTACATATGCATTTATTCTTTGATTATCAATCACAATTTTAGGACTTATCCCAAAGGTACACTAACAAAAACAAAATAAAGAAAAAAAGAAAGAAAAAAAATTATGCAGAAGGCTGTTAACTACACCACTGTTTGAAACCGCAAAAGACCAAAAACTTATCAAATGACCATCAATAGGGACCTGATTGAATTAACTAAAGTATATTCACACAGTGAAGTACTAGCCAACTGTAAAAAGGGATGAAGTATATCTCTATATCCCCGTATGGAGACATCTGTAGAATACATCATTAAGCAAAAAGAAAGCAAAGTGAAGAAAATAATGTACAGTTTACTAGCATTTCTTTAACAAGGAGGAATGTGACCTCCATGAATAAATGTGATATATGTGTTTTTCATTCATCTGTAGAAGCAATGGCAGAATAATCTGAAAATGAAACAAATAATAAGTTACTTAGATGGGGGTAGGAAAAAGAGGAAGGAGGGCACAGGGATAGACGTTAGGAACTAGACTTGTTGGGATATACTTACATTTCATAGATTTGATCTTCAGCTCAGTTCAGTTCAGTTCAATCGCTCAGTCATGTCTGACTCTTTGTGACCCCATGAACTGCAGCCTGCCAGGTGTCCCTGTCCATCACCACCTTGCAGAGTTTACTCAAGCTAATGTCCATTTAGTCGGTGATACCATCCAACCATCTCATCCTCTGTCATCCCCTTCTCCTCCCGCCCTCAGTTTTTCCCAGAATCAGGGTCTTTTCAAATGAGTCAGTTCTTCCCATCAGGTGGTCAAAGTATTGGAGTTTCAACTTCAACATCACTGCTTCCAATGAGCATTAAGTTATGACCAATCTAGAAAGCATATTAAAAACAGAGACATTACTTTGCCAGAAAAGGTCCAGCTAGTCAAGGATATGGTTTTTCCAGTACTCATGTATGGATGTGGGAGTTGGACTATAAAGAAAGCTGAGCACCAAAGAATTGATGCTTTTGAACTGTGGTGTCAGAGAAGCCTCTTGAGAGTCCCTTGGACTTCAAGGAGGTCCATCCAGGCCATCCTAAAGATCAGTCCTGGGTGTTTATTGGAAGGACTCATGTTGAAGCTGAAACTCCAATACTTTGGCCACCTGATGGGAAGAGCTGAGTCATTTGAAAAGACCCTGATACTGGGAAAGACTGAGGGCGGTAAGAGAAGGGGATGACAGAGGATGAGATGGTCTGATGCATCATCGACTAGATGGACATGTGTTTGGGTAGACTCTGGGAGCTGGTGATGGACAGGGAAGCCTGGCGTGCTGTGGTTCATGGGGTTGCAAAGAGTCAGACATGAGTGAGTGACTTTCATGAGCAACAAGGATTTACTGTATAGTAAAAAGGAACTATATTCAAAATTTTGTACAACTATAATGGAAAAGAATCAGAAATGTATATATACATTTAAATCACTTCACTGCAATCATTGTAAATTGACTATACTTCAATAAAAATATTTTAGAAAACAAACAATATCCAAAAGTAGAGAAACAAAAGACCAATAATTCAATAGAAAATGGGAGGGATAAGAGATATGAATGAACAAGTTCATGAAAAAATGTAAATATCCTTTGAATATATTAAAAGATATTAACATTTGTTCATAGAAAAATATATCAAAACATAAAAAAACAATTAATTAAAGTTATACTGTGATGCTATTTCTCACATACAGGTTTGGCAAAATTCAAGTTTCTTTGCATAATCTATTGGCAAAAAATTATAGGGGAGGGACACCCTGGTGGCCCAGTGCTTAAGAATCTGCCTTGCAATACTGAGGATGCAGGTTCTACCCCTGTTTGGGGAACTAAGATCTCACATGCCATGGAGCAACTAATCCCACCACAACCAGAGAGTCCGTGTGTCCCAAGGAAATATCCCACATGAGGCAAAAAAGATCCCGCATGTTGCAACTAAGACCCAATGCAGGCAAATAGATAGACAACTATTTAAAAACAAAAGGTTTAGGGAAGACAGGTCCTCTCCTGCATGACTATTGGGAAGAGAAAAATAGTCTAAAAGAACCAGAGGAGAAGTTAGCAAGAACTTACAACGGTACATATGCATTTATTCTTTGATTATCAATCACAATTTTAGGACTTATCCCAAAGGTACACTAACAAAAACAAAATAAAGAAAAAAAGAAAGAAAAAAAATTATGCAGAAGGCTGTTAACTACACCACTGTTTGAAACCGCAAAAGACCAAAAACTTATCAAATGACCATCAATAGGGACCTGATTGAATTAACTAAAGTATATTCACACAGTGAAGTACTAGCCAACTGTAAAAAGGGATGAAGTATATCTCTATATCCCCGTATGGAGACATCTGTAGAATACATCATTAAGCAAAAAGAAAGCAAAGTGAAGAAAATAATGTACAGTTTACTAGCATTTCTTTAACAAGGAGGAATGTGACCTCCATGAATAAATGTGATATATGTGTTTTTCATTCATCTGTAGAAGCAATGGCAGAATAATCTGAAAATGAAACAAATAATAAGTTACTTAGATGGGGGTAGGAAAAAGAGGAAGGAGGGCACAGGGATAGACGTTAGGAACTAGACTTGTTGGGATATACTTACATTTCATAGATTTGATCTTCAGCTCAGTTCAGTTCAGTTCAATCGCTCAGTCATGTCTGACTCTTTGTGACCCCATGAACTGCAGCCTGCCAGGTGTCCCTGTCCATCACCACCTTGCAGAGTTTACTCAAGCTAATGTCCATTTAGTCGGTGATACCATCCAACCATCTCATCCTCTGTCATCCCCTTCTCCTCCCGCCCTCAGTTTTTCCCAGAATCAGGGTCTTTTCAAATGAGTCAGTTCTTCCCATCAGGTGGTCAAAGTATTGGAGTTTCAACTTCAACATCACTGCTTCCAATGAGCATTAAAGACTGATCTCCTTTAGGATGGACTGGTTGGATTTCCTTGCAGTCCAAGGGACTCTCAAGAGTCTTCTCCAACACCACAGTTCAAAAGCATCAATTCTTCAGCACTCAGCTTTCTTTATAGTACAACTTTCACAGTTATACATGACTACTGCAAAAATCATAGCCTTGACTAGACGGACCTTAGTTGGCAAAGTAAAGTCTCTGCTTTTGAATATGCTATCTAGATTGGTCATAACTCTTCTTCCAAGGAGTAAGCGTCTTTTAATTTGATGGCTGCAGTCACCATCCACAGTGATTTTGGAGCCCCCCAAAATAAAGTCTGACACTGTTTCCACTGTTTCTCCATCTATTTCCCATGAAGTGATGGGACTGGATGCCATGATCTTTGTTTTCTGAATATTGAGCTTAAAGCAAACTTTTTCGCTCTCCTCTTTCACTTTCATCAAGAGGCTCTTCACTTTCTGCTATAAGAGTGGTGTCATCTGCATATTTGAGGTTACTGATATTTCGCTCAGCAATCTTGATTCCATCTTGTGCTTCATCCAGCCCAGCGTTTCTCATGATGTACTCTATATATAAGTTAAATAAGCAAGGTGACAATATACAGCCTTGACATACTCCTTTTCCTATTTGGAACCAGTCTGTTGTTCCATGTCCAGTTCTAACTGTTGCTTCCTGACCCGCATACAGGTTTCTCAGGAGGCAGGTCAGGTGGTCTGGTATTCCCATCTCTTTAAGAATTTTCCACAATTTCTTGTGATCCACACAGTCAAAGACTTTGGCATAGTCAATAAAGCAGAAATAGATGTTTTTCTGGAACTCTCTTGCTTTTTCAATGATCCAGCAGATGTTGGCATTTTGATCTCTGGTTCCTCTGCTTTTTCTAAATCCAGCTTGAACATCTGGGAGTTTATGGTTAATGTAAGCTAATGTAGCAGAGTTGAAAGAGATATATCATGCATCAATTAAGTATATGAAAACTACAGCAACTATAATATCACACAAAGTGTTTTCAGCACGATCCTATCTCTAAATCAGGGCTAAAGGAGGACCCTTCATCTTGGTAAATAGGTTAGTTCATCAATAAGACACAGTAAGGCTGAGTGTGATGCTCCTCATAAATAACTGAACTTCAAAAAATCCCAGAGAACTTCAAAATTCAAAAAAGTAAAAGCCGACAGAAATAAATGGAGAAATAGGCAAATCCACAGAATTGGAGATTTCACCACTTCTTTATCAATAACATTTATTATTTCTTTTTTTTCCCTTAAGTTGAGCACAAACAAGGGAAGAGAAATTGTATTTCACAATGCAGATTTCTTCCCATCAAACTCTGACTTGTGGTTTCATTTCCTCATTTCCCACAACCTGTCCTTGAGCTGATGGATTGGGGCTGAAAATGTGCCTGAAGGAACAGAAGGAGAATGAATTCAAAGACTTAGACTGTGCCCGTAGATCCTGCAAGGGGCCGGGGGTGGGGGTGGGGTGCTTTGTGTGTGCCATCTAAGATTTCTAGGCCTCTGTTTCCTCCTTTTTATATGTAAAAAAATATTATAATCTTTCTTCTGCTTGGAGAATAGAGCCAGAGTCCCTGAAATCACTCTGGGCAGATGGAGATGGATGCTGTTCGTGGTGCTTCAGAGATGGCACCCATGGTGCTTTCAGTGTTCTGTAATGGTGATTCTTGTGAATCAGTTCTGTTCAGTTTCAGTTGTATCTGACTCTTTGCAACTGCACGGACTGCAGCACTCCTGGCTTCCTTGTCCTTCCCCAACTCTCAGAGCTTGCTCAAACTCATGTCCAAGAGTCGGTGATACCATCGAAACATCTCATCTTCTGTTATCCCCTTCTCCTCTAAGCCTTCAATCTTTCCCAGCATCAGGATCTTTTCCAATGAGTCAGTTCTTCACATCAGGTGGCCACGGTGTTGGAATATTCAAGTTTATTCAATGACTGAATATTCAATTAATATTCAAGACTGAGTTCCTCTAGGGTGGACTGGTTTGATCTCCTGGCAGTCCAAGGGACTCTCAAGAGTCTTCTCCAACAACACAGTTCAAAATTATCAATTCTTTGATGCTCAGCCTTCTTAATTGTCCAAGTCTCACATCTATACATGACTACTAGGAAAACCATAGCTTTGACTAGATGGACCTTTGTTGGAAATGTAACATCTCTGCTTTTTAATATCATATCTACGTTGGTCATAGCGTTTCTTCCAAGGAGCAAGAATCTTTTAATTTGATGGCTGCAATCACCATCTGCAGTGATTTTAGAGCCCACGAAAAGAAAGTTGTCACTGTTTCCATTGTTTCCCTATCTATTTGCCATGGGGTGATGGGACTGGATGTCATGATCTTAGTTTTCTGAATGTTGAATTTTAAACCAGCTTTTTCATTTCCTCTTTCACTTTTATCAAGAGGCTGTTTAGTTCTTCTTCACTTTCTGTCATAAGGGTGTTGTCATCTGCATATCTGAGGTTATCAATATTTCTCCCAGAAATCTTGATTCCAGCTTGCACGTCATCCAGCCTAGCATTTTGCATGATGTACTCTGTGTATAAGTTAAATAAGCAGGGTGACAATATATAGCCTCGATGTACTCTTTTTCCACATTGGAACCAATCTGTTGTTCCATGTCTGGTTCTAACTGTTGCTTCTTGACTGGCATACAGATTTCTCAGGAGGCAGGTCAGGTGGTCTGATATTCCCATCTCTTGAAGAATTTTCCATGGTTTGTTGTGATCTACACACTCAAAGGCTTTGGCCTAATCAGTAAAGCAGAAGTAGATTTTTTTCCTGGAATTTCCTTGCCTTTTCTTGCAATGGATGTAGGCAATTTGATCTCTGGTTCCTCTGCCTTTTCTAAATCCAGCTTGAACATCTTGAAGTTCATGGTTCATGTACTGTTGAAGCCTCACTTGGAGAATTTTGAACATTACTTTACTAGCGTGTGAGATGGGTGCAATTGTGCAGTACTTTGAACATTCTTTGTCATTGCCCTTCTTTGGGATGGAGGGAATACTGACATTTTTTAGTCCTGTGGCCACTGCTGAGATTTCCAAATTTGCTGGCATATTGAGTACAGCACTTTCACAGCATCATCGTTTAAAATTTGAAATAGCTCAGTTGGAATTCCATCACCTCTATTAGTTTTGTTCATAGTGATGCTTCCTAAGGCCCACTTGCCTTTGCATTCCAAAATGTCTGGCTCTAGGTGAGTGATCACACCATAGTGACTATCTGGGTCATGAAGATCTTTTTTGTATAGTTCTCTGGTGTATTCTTGCCACGTCTTCTTAATATCTTCTGTTTCTATTAGGTCCATACCATTTCTGTCCTTTATTGTGCTCATCTTTGCATGAAATGTTCCATTGGTATCTCTAATTTTCTTGAAGAGATGTCTAATCTTTCCCATTCTGTCTTTTCTTTCAGCACTTGGTAAATATTGTGTCCCTTCCTCCTGGCCTCTGATTTCTGATGAACAGTCTAGAGATGGTCCTGAACCACCATGGAGGCAGAGCATGACATGTCTCTCAAGCATCTACCATTTCTGTCTCCCTGTCTAAAGAATAGTAGGATCCAGACACTACTCCCTATTCCAGTATGTAAGTAGAGATGGGGGTAAAATTCTCCTGTTGTTTCTGAGTTTGTCTTTGCACATCAGCTACGTCATGATCACGGTTTACTTGAATGTCACTCAGCTCTGTAGTGAGTCTCAGCTTGATTTGGTTTTGGTCAGCAGCTGACCCCCAGGATCTATGTCTTTCCCAAGTCATTGCTGTCACCAGCATGCCATTCTCAGAGGAGACTAATGTGGAGGCAGCCTGCATTCCTCTTTAGTGCCCTGCTGACCCCACCTATGTAAGACCTGCCATTTCATCTCCCTGAATGGCAGCAAGATGTAATTGTTGTGTGTTGACCAGGGATAACTAGAGAAAATCATCACAGGGAAGACATATTCATTTCCCAGGGCTATCATAACAAAGTAGCACAAATGAAGTGGCTTATAATAACAGAAATTTATTCTCTTACAGGTCTGGAGGCCCGAAGTCCAGAATAAATGTGCTGGCAAGGCCATGCTTCTCCTGAAGGCTGTTAGGAAGATTGCTTCCTTGCCACTTCTAGCTTCTAGTGGCCCCTGGCAGCATTATTCCCACCTCTGTTTCTGTCTTCATATGACTGTCTATCCAATGCATGTGTCTGTGTCCAGTTCCCCTCTTGTAATAAGGACCACTTGTATGGATTACAGCTCATCCCAGTGGCCTTACCTTAACAATCAAATCTACAAAGACCTTATTTGCAATAAGATCACATTCATAGTGTTAGAGCTTCAGTAGCCTTTTGGGAACACAGAGGAAAAAGGCTTAAAAAGTGAAGCTAAATGTAAATTTTAACTGAGTACAAGGAACTAAAGCTAAAACCTTGTCGAGGACACTCTCATGAGCCCTTTCTTGTTTCTGAATGTTTCATGTAAATGCACTCGTATCTTCATGTGATCTTTTCCCTGGCTTCTTTCACTCAGCATAATGCTTTCAAAGCTTATTCACATTGTTGCATGTAACTGTACTCCATTCCTTTTTAAAAGGTCTCAGTTGCAGTGCATGGAATCTTCACTGTGTGCCCGATCTCCCTAGTTGTGGCCTGCAGCCTCAGTCGTTGTGGCACGCAGGGTCTCTAGTTGTGACACGTGGCCTGTGGAGCAGGAGGGCTCAGTAATTGTGGAGCCCAGTCTTAGCTGTTCCATGGCATGTGAAATCTTAGTTTGAAAGCTAGAGACAAAGCTGTGTGTCCCCAGCTTTGGAAAGTGTATTCTTAACCACTGGACCACCATGGAAGTCCCTACTCCATTCCTTTTTGTGGCTAAGTAATATCCATTATATGTATATATACATCGTGTGTATGTGTGTGTGTGTCCATTCATTAGTTGTCCATCTGGGTTGTTTCTGCTTTATTTTACTATTATGAATAATGATGCTTTACCATTCATGTAGAATTTTTGAACTGAACATGTGTTGTCAGTCCTCCTGGATATATATCTAGGAAGTGAAATTACTGCATCATATGGTAATCTATGTTTAACTGTTTGAGGCAATGCCAAACTGTTTTCTACAGCAGTTGCATCATTTTACATCCTCACCAGCAGTGGACAAGGGTCAAATTTATCCACATACTCATCAGTATTTGTTATTTTTTCCCTTTTAAAAAAATCCCAGGGAATATGAAGTGGTATCTTATTTTGATTTGCATTTCCCCAATGACAAATGATGTTCATTATTTTTTTAAATGTATTTATTGGCCATGTGTGTATCTTATTTGAAGAAACTCCTATTCAAATCTTTCATTCATTTAAAAATTGAATTATTTGTCTTCTTGTTGTAGAGTTGTAAGAGTTCATTATATATTCTGGATATGAGATCTTTTTCAGGTTGGCAATTATTTTCTCCCATTCTTTAGGCTGTCTTTTCACTTTTTGGATAGTGTTATTTAATGGGAAAATGTTAAATTTTGATTAAATATGACACCTGTTTTTCTTTGGTGCTTTTGATGTCATATATTAGAAACTGTTGTCTAATCCATAATCATGAAGATTTGCACTTGTTTTCTTCTAAGGGTTTTATAGTTTTAACTCTTACATTTAGGTTTTTGATCCATTTTGAGTTAATGGTTTTATATCGTGCAAGATAAGCATCCAAATTTACTACTTTGCTTGTGAATATCCAGTGGTCCCAGCACTATATGCTGTTTCTATCCATTAATCTGTTACAGACATTCTTCATGGCGTTCTTTATCTTCTTGTAAATATCCCGCATATATACAGGCAGCTCGCTAGTGTTGAACTAGGTGATGCCTGCCCTCTGGGATCCCTGGCATGTTCCTCTTGACATGTCTATCAGCTCAACCAGAGTCACTTAGGAATTTCCTAGCCTTCATTCCTTCCCAAAGCAAGAGCAAGAATCAGATGCTTCTCATTAGTTAAGTCATAGGTTTAAACTATCCATTGCTCACATGGGGCACTTTGTCATTCTATTTTCATTCTTTTTTCACATTTATTTTCACCAATCACCATCCCTTTTCTCAGAGGAGTGACAATGGCAGGATATTTCTCTGTTTACTCTAAGAGTGTACTGAAAAGTGAACAAGAAAAAAAGCAAGATCGCCTATCAGGACCTCTGCTAAGATCTGCACACAACTCCTTAAACCAAAATGGCCTTTGCAGCTGAGGAGGTTTCAGGCCTCGGCATTGGGCACTGGTGCTCCTCCTCTTTTTCTGCAGTCGTGTCCGTGCAGGGCTTGTGGGCCTCATAAATATACCCAGTTGTTGCAGATCACTTCTCCTTTTCACACGTCTCTTTAGTGATCTCAGGGCTTCCCTGGTGGCTCAGCTGGTAAAGAATCTGCTTGTAATGTGGGAGGCCTGGGTTTGATCCCTTTGGGAGGATGCCCTGGAAAAGAGAAAGGCTACCCACTCCAGTATTGTGGCCTGGAGAATTGCATGGACTGTATAGCCCACGGGGTCACAAAGAATCGGACACAACTGAGCGACTCTCACTTAGTGATCTGAGGTCATCAGTAGGCTGAGATGCTCCGGCTGGGTAGGCAAGAGGCAGAGGATACTGTAGGGAGGGACCTAGAAGTGCATAGCTGTATTAGAGATGGGCTTCTGTTGGTGTGTGAAGACTGTGGTGTTGGGGATAAAGCAAATGTGAGTAAAGAGACAGGGAGGCACACCTAGGACTGATGATACAGGCTAACCTGGCTCACTTATCTGCACCAGACAGCTGGTTCTCCCAGGCATGCCTGGCACAGGGGTGACTCTCTACCCCACAATCGTATCACCAGTCCTCAGCCCACAAAGACCTATTTCCCTTTTGAGATTCACATAAAATAAAAATCTCCAATCCACTTAAATCTTTAAATTTATCCCTGAATTGAAAAGCCATACCCTTGCTTACTCTGTGAGTTGGTCAGCTAGTGGGAAAATTCCTCCTTGGGAGGAGACTTTCTGGAGGACCTCCATGGGCCCTAGGGAACCAAATCTCCAGTGACAGTCTCTTTGGACGTGCAGAAACATCTGCATTCAAGCTGCTGGGGGGGCGACAATCCCCTGCTGGTACAGAGGGCCAGCTCTGCACTAATGTCTTCCCTCCTTGCCATCACACACCTGAGTGAGTGTGTGGGTGCATGGTTGTTTGCCGGTGGGGTCAGGAATGAGACAGAAAGCATCTGTGTTCAATGCGTATATAAAGTGGATGAAGAAACATCTGCAAATACTGATTTCTTTGAACACAATGTGACTGTCCAGTACATTTATTTCTTCCATTCAGTTCAAACAAATCAATATGTACTCAGACTCTGCCCTGGGGCGGTTCTGCCCTTGGTTCACCAGGGAGTCCAGGGGATGAGAGAGCAAATGGTCCTTATCTGCTTTCAGGAGTAAAAGCAGTTCAGTGACAGGACCGAGTCAAAGGCAGTCTGAGGTCAGGTGGAAAACACCTAAAATTAACAGTGGCTGTTAGGCTCTGCGGAGAGGGGAGTTCAGAGACCACCAGGTAACAGCGGAAGTTTAATGCGGGAGATTTGCCTGGCACACCTCTGAGGTTGGTAGATTAGGCGAGGTGAGGAAGTAAAAAGGGAATGAGTACCCTGAAGCAGCAGTGCACCTGAGATGACCGTGATTATCACTGCAAGGGGAAGTGTTATTTACAATGTGTCAGGATTGACCTCACCAAAGGCATCA
The DNA here is from genome assembly GCA_006410535.1 of Litocranius walleri. Classification (NCBI taxonomy): domain Eukaryota; kingdom Metazoa; phylum Chordata; class Mammalia; order Artiodactyla; family Bovidae; genus Litocranius; species Litocranius walleri. The sequence goes on from SJYG01001103.1 coordinate 77,194, forward strand.
GGCAGCTGCAGAGCAGGTACAGCAGGAACAGGGCGCCCAGCAGGGCTACCAGACCCAGCTTACACCAGCCATGGGCCACCGCCACAGCCCGGCTGCCAGTCGCTCCGCCACCCTGCGCAGCCTCTCCTCGGGGCTCAGCCCGCCCAGGGTCTGCGCCAGGCGGTACACGTCGTTGGTGTAGGGGGCGCCGCCGTGGTCCCTCACCAGCTCCTCCACCAGCCCCATCAGCTCCCCGACCTGCGCCTCCCGCTCCCCGTCGGCCGCTCGGTTGTCGAAGGCGCAGCAGCGGCCCCCGCACTCGGCCACCAGCTCCCGGAGCGCGCGGTTGTCGGTGTCGCGCACGTACCGCTGCAGCGAGGCCCCCGCCAGGTCCTCCCTGCGGGTGAAGACCACGACGGCGCGCGCCGCGATGCCCGCCCCGAAGAGCGCCTTCACCCCTTGCCAGGCCCGCAGGTCCTGGGCGGTGAAGCGGCCGAGCTGGGTCACCAGGAGCACGGCGTGCGGCCCCGGGGCCGACAGCAGGTAGCAGCGGCCTCTCTCCTGGAAGCCCGGGTCTGCCTGGGCGACCTCGGGGCTGAAGAGGTCGGGGGTGTCGAGGACTTCCACGTCCCACGAGGCCCAGCGGCAGCTCCCCGTGGCGCAGGCCCTGGTCACCGCCGAGGCCGCGAGCCTGGAGGGGAAGTGCTTCCGCTGGAGGATGCTGTTGGCCCGTGGCGCTCTTCCCGGTCCCTGGCCTCCCGGTCCCTGGCCTCCCGGCCACGAGGAGGCGCAGCCTGCGCTCCTGAAGGACGGACCTGAACTCCTGGAAACCTGTGGGCACCGGTGGTCTGTAAGCTTTGAAACCCGAGAGCGGCATGTCCCGGTCCCCGGGTCTCCTGGAGGCCTTGCGAGCAAAGGAGAACAGAGCGCTTCCACGGTTGTGTTTGGGACCAGACCTTTACTGGTTTCCCTAGTGGCTCAGCTGGTAAAGAATCTGCCGGCTACGCAGGAGACCTGGGTTCATTCCCTGGGTTGGGAAGATCTCCTGGAGAAGGGAAAGGCTGCCCACTCCAAAAATTCTGGCCTGGAGAACTCCATGGACTGTCTAGTCCCTGGGGTTGGAAAGAGTTGGACAGGACTGAGCGACTTTCAGTGTCACCTGGAATTAAACATTAACATGTATGACTGTGACTTCTCTTTCCTTGATGATAATAAAAATCTGCAAGGATCACTGAAGGGAGATAACTACCTGTAAGAACTAGAAAATATTAGGAAGAGTCTCTATAGGCTATGGTCTGAATATTTGTGTGCGCCCCCTCCCGCCTCAACATTCACAGGTTGAAAACATAGTCTGGAGAGGAGGGTATTAGGAGGTGATGTCACTGGGAGGGTCTTAAGTCAGGAGGGTATATTCCTCATGATTGGAATTAGTGCCTTGTTCTAATTGATTGTGAGGGCACAGTTAAAAGGTGGCATTCTGCAGTCTCAGAGAGGACTCTCCTCCAAACCCAACCATCATCTTGGACTTCCAGCCTCCAGAACTGTGAGGAATAAATGTCTGTTGTTTTTAAGCCACCCAGACTCTCTCTCTCTCTGTTTAAAATAGCAGTCCAAAGAGAGAAAGGCAGTGTCTAAACAAACCAGCAAACCGACACACACAAGCTCAAAATAAAAAGAGTGGATTTTCCCTTTGCTAGGAATCCATTTTCTACTGAAAACTGCCAGTCATTTTACCATTTCTCAAAGATGACCAATACATCAAGATAACTAAACACATTTTAATGATGTTTTGAAGTGGTACCATTTTATTGTTTAAAACTATGTGCTGGAGTAAACATGAAATTTCCGAAAACTCTGATTCCTTTGAAATCCCCCTTCAGATCCGAGTGTCCAGGTCCTTTCTTGCCAGGTGACCTGCAAGACTGAAGGTCAACCGTCATCGCTTCGGGCCGGCGCCTGCAGAGAAGGCACAGCAGGAGAAGAGAGGCCAGCAGGTCCGCCAAACCCGGCTTGTACCAGGTCCCTGGCCCCGCCTTGGGCCACCGCCAAGCCCGGCCAGAGGCCCGCGGTCCGGCTGTGTCTGCACTAGTCGCTCCGCCACCCTGCGCAGCCTCTCCTCGGGGCTCAGCCCGCCCAGGGTCTGCGCCAGGCGGTACACGTCGTTGGTGTAGGGGGCGCCGCCGTGGTCCCTCACCAGCTCCTCCACCAGCCCCATCAGCTCCCCGACCTGCTCCTCCCGCTCCCCGTCGGCCGCTCGGTTGTCGAAGGCGCAGCAGCGGCCCCCGCACTCGGCCACCAGCTCCCGGAGCGCGCGGTTGTCGGTGTCGCGCACGTACCGCTGCAGCGAGGCCCCCGCCAGGTCCTCCCTGCGGGTGAAGACCACGACGGCGCGCGCCGCGATGCCCGCCCCGAAGAGCGCCTTCACCCCTTGCCAGGCCCGCAGGTCCTGGGCGGTGAAGCGGCCGAGCTGGGTCACCAGGAGCACGGCGTGCGGCCCCGGGGCCGACAGCAGGTAGCAGCGGCCTCTCTCCTGGAAGCCCGGGTCTGCCTGGGCGACCTCGGGACTGAAGAGGTCGGGGGTGTCGAGGACTTCCACGTCCCACGAGGCCCAGCGGCAGCTCCCCGTGGCGCAGGCCCTGGTCACCGCCGATCGCTCCGCCACCCTGCGCAGCCTCTCCTCGGGGCTCAGCCCGCCCAGGGTCTGCGCCAGGCGGTACACGTCGTTGGTGTAGGGGGCGCCGCCGTGGTCCCTCACCAGCTCCTCCACCAGCCCCATCAGCTCCCCGACCTGCTCCTCCCGCTCCCCGTCGGCCGCTCGGTTGTCGAAGGCGCAGCAGCGGCCCCCGCACTCGGCCACCAGCTCCCGGAGCGCGCGGTTGTCGGTGTCGCGCACGTACCGCTGCAGCGAGGCCCCCGCCAGGTCCTCCCTGCGGGTGAAGACCACGACGGCGCGCGCCGCGATGCCCGCCCCGAAGAGCGCCTTCACCCCTTGCCAGGCCCGCAGGTCCTGGGCGGTGAAGCGGCCGAGCTGGGTCACCAGGAGCACGGCGTGCGGCCCCGGGGCCGACAGCAGGTAGCAGCGGCCTCTCTCCTGGAAGCCCGGGTCTGCCTGGGCGACCTCGGGGCTGAAGAGGTCGGGGGTGTCGAGGACTTCCACGTCCCACGAGGCCCAGCGGCAGCTCCCCGTGGCGCAGGCCCTGGTCACCGCCGTGGCCGCGAGCCTGGAGGGGAAGTGCTTCCGCTGGAGGATGCTGTTGCCCGTGGCGCTCTTCCCGGTCCCCGACCTCCCGGCCAGGAGGAGGCGCAGCCTGCGCTCCTGCAGGGCGGACCCGGCCTCCTGGAAACCTGTGGGCACCGGTGGTCTGTAAGCTTCGGAACCTGAGAGCGACATGTCCCGGCCCCCGGGTCTCCTGGAGGCCTTGCGAGCAAAGAACAGAGCGCTTCCACGGTTGTGTTTGGGACCAGACCTTTACTGGTTTCCCTAGTGGCTCAGCTGGTAAAGAATCTGCCGGCTACGCCAGAGACCTGGGTTCATTCCCTGAGTTGGAAAGATCCCTTGGAGAAGGGAAAGGCTACCCACCCCAGTATTCTGGCCTGGAGAATTCCATGGACTGTCTAGTCTATGGGGTCGCAGAGTCGGACATGACTAGGCAACTGTCACTTTACTGAGTGACCTGGTGTGAGATGTGGTCACTCCAAGCGGGTCTCTGCCCGTCTATTTCTTGGTCTTTGGCGTCACACGTGCACCTGTGCTCCAGCAGCTGCTGAACCTCTCTCTAGAGGATGCGCCTTTGTAATACAGGCCATTACTTCGTCTGATATGATCTGTCATCCAGGCTGTGCAGAGCTGGTCCTTCTTTTCCCTGATGCCCTCCCACTGGGGAAAGGGGTGGGGCAGTGGACCCAGCTGGAGGGCTATCAAGAGTCCCATAGCTGGGATTTGAATCATAGACTGTCCTCTACCAGCCTTGTAACCCTGGGAGCTGCTTAATTTAAGTGTTAAACCTCTTCTGCACAAACGGAATCCATATTGTAGCGCTGTCCTCACAGGGCGTCAGAAAACAAGATGAGCTCATCTCCCTTCCTTCCCTTCCTGCCTCCCTCCTCTTCTCTTGTCTCTTAAACCTGCTGCCTAAGACACTTGTGTAGCCCTCCATCCTTGTTCCCTAACACCTTCTACCTGGTGAACCATGTTTCCTGTAATACACGACTTGATGCCCTCTACATCCACTTCTATTTATTCATTTTATTTTGGAAATGGAGATACAGGTTAGTCAAAGAAGTTGATATCTCACAACAGGGCGGGGACAAAGATCCAGGTGAAGTGCCAGCCCCAGGCCTCTTGCTGCTTCACCCCAGCATCAAGTCACCTCTTGGCTTCTCTTATTCAGTCTTGAATTAGCCCATCCCTCACCATCCAGGGTTCACACTTGGGGACAAATACGCATTGTGAGACATGTTCTTACCGTAGGCATTTTCTTCATCTCTTGCCACCTTCCGTCCTCCCATGATTACCTGAAAGAGCCCCAGACACAATTTGTTCATACAGTCATTTATCAAATAGGTGCAACTGTCTACAGAGTGTCAGGCCAGGTCTAAAATGCTGGTGACCTCAGAGTGAGAAGGTCATAGTTCCTGCCTTCCTTGGGGCACTGGAAAGAGATTGGAGGAAATATTCAGCAAAGACATTTGGAGGAGCCTAGTCTGGGGTTGGGATGATGCTGTGAGAACACCTGGTAAGCTTGGCTTTGTCTTCTCAGGGACCCCACATGCAAAGAGCAGAGGGGAGATGATAACACTCACTCTGTGTCAAGATGAGCCCCTTAGCTGGTCTGGAAATCAGTAGGGCTTATTGTAGGGGCTGTAAGATACTGAGACCCTGGTCTTGAAGAGCATGTACAGCTTGCTTGCCCCCAGTCCCAGTGCAGAGGCAGTAGATTGAACACTGCCTGGTGCTCTGGCCAGCCTGCCAGGACTGCCCCCAGAGCACCTCCCACCGCCCGGGATCCTACTCCATCCGCTACTGCTCCCCTTAAAGGCAGAGGCCACCACTGGCAGCGGGTAGGTGAGCACCAGGGAAGGAGCAGAGGAAGCTCTGTGGTCTGGCTCCAACTCTTTGGTCCCCCATCCTGCCTCGGTATGTACCCCTTGGTACTGAAAAAATGAAACCAGCTCAGAAGTGAAGCCCCAAGCCCTCAGGCCCTGGTTATGCCCCCAGCCAAGGTGAAGACAGTCATCAATCTGGGGGAAGATTAAGCTCCCTTAAGACTCCTGCTCCTGCCACTTGGCTTTTAACTCCTCCCACAGTAGGGTGGCAACTGGTATGGAGCCTAGGAGAAGCCCAGGCTGGCACCTGGCTCTGGCTGTAGCCCCTCCAACTCCAGCCCTGCCTCCCACCACTGCGGTGGCTGCCAGCACACCCTGGAAGATGACACAGTCACCGCTCACTTCTGGTCCAGCTCTCCCACCAAAGCCACCAGGCACATGCACACTGCAAAGGGTCACTTCCACGAAGGACACGCCTTCAAGACCAGGATAGGTGACCATTTCACCCAATTTCATAGCAGCAGACTGAGAAAGTTAAAGAAAATGAGAAAACAGAGGCGTATAAAATAAATATCTCATTCTTTTAAATGAAAGAACAAGATAACAGAGACAGATAATTTGCTTGCCAAAGAGTCCAAAGCAACAGTAGTAAAAATGCTAACTGAACTTGAGAAAACAACAGCTGAACACAGTGGAACTTTCAGCAAAGAACTAGAAAATATAAAAAACCAGTCAGAGCTGACGATTATGATAACTGAATGACAAACGTGCTAGAAGGAATTCAGGCCAGCTAAGGTGACACAGAAGAACACCTAAGACAGAAGAATGGAAATCACCTAACCAGAACAGCAAAAGGGAAAACATGTTTAAAAAATGGATGATAGTTTATGGGTCCTCCAGGACAACATCAAGTGTACTAACATTCATGCTATAGGAAGAGACAAGAGAGAAGTGGGTCAAAACTATGTTTGGTGGAATTATAATTGAAAAGTTTCCTAACTTGAGAAACGTGTTGGGGAGGATGGAGAGAAAAGGGAGCCCTAGTGCACTGATGGTGGGAATGTCAGTTGCTACAGTAATGGTAGGAAACAGTATGGTGGGTCCTTGAAAAATTTAAAATAGAACTTGCATATGATCCAGCAGTTTTACTCCTGGGTATATATCCGAAGGAAACGAAAACACTACTTCAGAGAGATGTATGCACTTCAATATTCATAGCAGCATTATTGATAATAACCAAGATAGGAAAGCAACCCAATAGATGATTCGGTAAAGAAGGTGTTTTATATATACATGTGTATTGGCTTCCCTGTGCTCAGACAGTGAAGAATTTCCTGCAGTGCAGAAGAGCTGAGTTTGATCCCTGGGTTGAGAAGATTACCCCCTGGAGAAGGGAAAGACTACCCACACCTTGCCTGGAGAATTCCATGGACAGAAAAGCCTGGTGGGCTACAGTCCATGGGATCCTAAAGAGTTCCACACGACTGAGTGATTAACACTTTCATTTTTGATTCTCTGTTTATATATATATATATATATATATATAGTATATATAATAGGATAATCCTCAGCCATAAAAAAGGATGAAATCTTTCCACTTGCAACAACATGGATGGACGTAGAGGGTATTATATTTATTGAAATAGGTCATACTTATTGAAATAAGTCATATTATGCTTATTGAAATAAGTCATATGAAAGAAAAATGCTGTATGTTTTCACAATCTGAAAAAAAAACCAACCCCAAACAGTTGAATACAACAAAAGAGAAACAGATTCACCAGTGCAAAGAATGAATTAGCAGTTACCACTGAGGACAGGGCTGAAGGGGGAGGCAAGACTGGAGAAAAGGATTAAGAGGTAAAAACTATTAGGTATAAAATTAAGACAAGGAATTCCCTGGCAGTCCAGTGGTTGGGGATTTCACTGTCAAGGGCAAAGGTGTGATTCCTGTTTGGGGAACTAAATCCCAGAAGCCACAGAGTGTGGCCAGGAAATAAAAGATACAAGAATGTAATGTACAAAAAATATAGTTAATATTTTATATTAACTTTACATGAAGCATAGTCTATAAAAATGCCGAGTCACTATGTTGTACACTTGAAAGTACTATAATATTTTAAGTCAACTCTATGTCGATTAAAAATAAGTAAACAAATAAGTCTAGGTATGATCTGTGTGCTGGAGATACTGCAAGGCTCCCCTCCAGCTTGTTATGCTCTTGCTCTAGAATCTGAGGCTTCTCAAAGTAAAGTGATTATACTCATTCAAACATCATTTAATACAATTAAACATTCTGTGGTCAAGTTTCCCTGATCCTGTGAGCACCTGAACAAGAGAGCACAGTCTCTCCTCAGCCTACTTCTTGAGCCTCAATTCCAGTGAATCCTCCCCACTGCCCCCGCCCCCCCACCAGTCAGCCACTCCAGACACAGAAGATTTCAGCGCCTTTCCCAACCCACCTGGTGCTCTCCCTCCTAGGACCCTTCATCCCACCCCACAGTCTGCCTGAGTCCTGTCTGCTTCACCGTCCATTTCAAACTCTGCCTCTTCACGTCGCCCACCTGGTTCTTGCAGACAACTGTGCTCTCCCCCATTGGCCCCAACATCAAAGGAAAAGCAAAGAGAGAGGCTGGCTCAGTAAACCGTCTCAAAGAACTCAGAGGGCAGTTTTGTCCAGAACTCAAGCCAAAGCTGTTTGCATTTCTGCAGTATCTCTCCTGTACACCCCCACCCCCCCACAAAGCTTTCAGTCAAGTTTCTCCCAGGGGCAAATCCCACGATGTGATTAGTTATTTTGTGCCTAGAAATCAACAGGCTCCCTAATCGACACCAGAGCTGTAATGAAGAAAGAGCTACAAGATTCACAACCAAGAAGAAGCCTTTACCTGAAGCAAGCTATCTTCGTCACAAGTGGAAATGAGAAAGTGTGCTACAGGGAATCCACAGAACTCTTGGGTATGTCCTTTGGAACTTCCTGCAAAGTTTAGACTGGAATTCAGAAAGTTCTTCTGAGGTTCCTAACAGCTAAAATCTGGGGTTACAAACGTATACAGTTATTGGAAAAAGTAAAATTTGTACAATCCTTTCTTTTAAAACTTCAAGGAGTCAAGGTTTATTTAGCTAGTCCAGTACTCATTGAACCTGGCATCTTTTGGAATTATTTAGGAGACTGTTAAACATGTCTGTATTCTCACCTTTTGCAGTGCTTTTCATTTTCTATAGTTCCTTTGATCTTATTGACCATGTGCAATGCACATCTTTATGTAGCTGCAGTGCTGTCACATACACTATTCACAGTCTGTGTTTTTCTTAATATTAAACACATCTGCCATATTGCTCCAGTATTTATGGCTGCGGAAATGCCATTGTGGTGATTCACAATATATAAAAGGTGTATTTCTTAGCTTTATATTCCTATATCTCTACTTAAAAATATTAAGTTCCCCTCCATGCTGAATTATTTTTAATCATTCAGCCCATGACTTGAGTTTTTGAATCATTATCCTAGTCCCACCCCTTCAGTACACAGTTGTGATGAGAAAATTAACATGGTACAGCAGCCCACAAAGCCCAGCTTGACTTGGGGAGAAGATATTCAAGAGTCCCTGTAGGGCAAGGGGTGAGGACCTAGTTCATAATCTTAGTTGTTTCCTGCACTATTGTGGATAGTGCTAAAGAGAGTGGAGGTTTTAGGAGAATTACAGAATTCTCACTTTGTAACTTGTTCTGAGGTTAGCTTTCCTTATAAGTCCCCAGGAATACCTTTTGCTTTTGCTGAATATGCTTTTGGGGGGTGTTTGTTGACTTTGAAAATGTGTTTTGGTGTCTGCAGTAGTTGTAGCAATCGCCTTTCTTATTTACTAGGGGACTAGGGAAGGAGAGGGGCTTCCCGGGTGGCTCAGTGGTAAAGAATCTTGCTGCCAGTGCAGGAGACACAAGAGATGTGGGCTTGATTCCTGGGTCAGGAGGATCCCCTGGAGCAGGAAATGGCAACCCACTCCAGTGTTCTTGCCTGGAAATTTCCATGGAGAAAGGAGCCTCGTGGGCTACAGTCCAGGAGGTCATAAAGAGTCGGACATGGGTGACTGAGCATGCACACATACAGAGAAAGAGAAAGAATTTAACAGTATGTGCCACATAAGAGGATGTGCCTAGAGAAGGCAATGGCAACCCACTCCAGTATTCCTGCCTGGAAAGCTTCATGGATGGAGGAACCTGGTGGGCTACAGTCCATGGGGTCGCAAACAGTCAGACATGACTGTGTGACTTTACTTTCAAGAGTATGTGCATCATGTAGCATTATTGATTCAAGGGACATGAATTTTGAGCAAACTCGGGAGATAGTGGAGGACAGAGGAGACTGGTTGGTTACAGTCCAGGGGTTGCAAAGAGTTAGACATGACTGAATGACTAAACAACAACAGGAACATGTGCAACAAGAGTGGAAAGTGATGCTTACCACTTCTGAACTTACTCTATTTGACACTCAAAACATCCTTACTAACCTACTCATGCAAAGTTACTGTCTCTAGGTCTTGCTTCCCTTTCTCATACTTATTAGAATGCACATTCTCGCTAGCCAGTTTCACATGGGCTCTTCTTGTTGCCCATAGGTCCTGCTCCCAGACTGACTCCTTTTCCCTTACACTCACCTTTCCTGCAGAATTGGTGACAGGCTCTAATGTTAGATCCAAGAAACTCCTGATCTGCTGCCTGCCCTTGGCTGTGGGTGCAGTGACTGGTTTCCTCCCCACCAACCAGGAAGTCTCTGTGCCACTCTGAGCTCAAGAAGCTCAGGGAGGGGAGGGCCCAGTGGTGATGACTTAAAGAGACAGCAACATTAGCCAGTGAACTCTGGGGTATGCAGTATTGTCACTGCATGTCCTATCCCATGCTGATTCCCTGGTTTCTCAGCTAGTAAATATCTGCCTGCAATGCAGGAGACCCTGGGCCAGAAAGATACCCTGGAGAAGAGATAAGCTACCCACTACAGTTTTCTTGGGCTTCCCTGGTTAGCTCAGTCAGTAAAGAATCTGCCTGCAATGCAAGAACCTGGGTTTGATCCCTGGGATGGGGAGATCCCTTGGAGGAGGGCATGGCAGCTTACTCCAGTATTCTTACCTCACGGACAGAGGAACCTGGAGGGCTGCATTCCATGGGGTCACAAAGAGTCGGATATGACTGAGCAACTAAGCACATCCTATCCCATAGCTCTGGGCTATGGTAATGTTTTCCAAAGGTTTCTGTGACACCAGCATCTTGTCCCCAACAGGGGCTATAACGTCAGTGAGGAAGAGCATTATAGGTTTCTGAGATCACTTTTTATTTCCAACTTTTGACCAATAATTTTATCTCCAGTAGTCTCTCGCTTTTTAGGCATTTTTAAATAAAATTGCCTCTTGAGTCTCTCCTTTCCTAGGACAGGAATTTCTGAGTGAACATCAGCGTGGACAATGCCACAAAAGTGGTTCTGCTTGCCAGGAACATCACCCTCTAGGTTTACTGAGATATGATTGAGTGTAACATCACGTACATATAAAATGCATGATATGTTGATTTGATTATACTTACATATTGCAAAATGATTCCCATCACAACATTAGTTAACATCTGCATCACTTCACATAATTACCATTTCCATTTGGTGCTGAGATCTACTGTCTTGGCAACTTTCAAGTTCAGTTCAGTTCAGTTCAGTCGCTCAGTCGTGTCTGACTCTTTGCGACCCCAGGAATTGCAGCACGCCAGGCTTTCCTGTCCATCACCAACTCCCAGAGTTCACTCAGACTCATGCCCATCGAGTCAGTGATGCCATCAAGCCATCTCATCCTCTGTCATCCCCTTCTCCTCCTGCCCCCAGTCCCTCCCAGTATCAGAGTTTTTTCCAATGAGTCAACTCTTCGCATGAGGTGGCCAAAGTACTGGAGCTTCAGCTTTAGCATCATTCCTTCCAAAGAAATCCCAGGGCCGATCTCCTTCAGAATGGACCAAATTGCACTATAATCACTGTGTATGTACTTACTCATCTTCTCCCTGGAGGTTTGTGCTCTTTCACCAACATCTTCAAATTTCTCCCAACCCCCAGCCCCTAGTAACCAGCATTCTACTCTTCATTTCAAGGAATTTTACTTTTTAAAATTCTACATTAAAAAGTGATACCATATATTATTTGTTGTTCTCTTTCTGACTTATTTCACTTAGTAAATGCCCTCAACTGCACACAATTGCACTCATCCCACATGCTAGCAAAATAATGCTGAAAATTCTTCAAGCAAGGCTTCAACAGTACATGAACCGTGAACTTCCACATGTTGAAGCTAGATTTAGAAAAGGCAGAGGAACCAGAGATCACATTGTCAACATCCGTTGGATCATAGGAAAAACAATAGAATTCCAGAAAAACATCTCCTTTTGCTTCATTGACTACACTAAAGCCTTTGACTGTGTGGATCACAACAAACTGGAAAATTCTGAAAGAGATGGGAATACCAGACCACCTTACATACCTCCTGAGAAATCAAGGAGCAACAGTTAGAAATGCATGTGGAACAAAAGATTGGTTTCAAATTGGGAAAGGAGTACATCAAGGCTGTATATTGTCATTCTGCTTATTTGACTTACATGCTCAGTACATCATGTGAAATGCCAGGCTGGATGAATCATAAGCTGGAATCAAGATTGCTGGGAGAAATATCAATAACCTCAAATATGCAGATGACACCACCTTTATGGCAGAAAGTGAAGGAGAACTAAAGAACCCCTTGTTGAGGGTGAAAGAAGAAAGTGAAAAAGCTGGCTTAAAACTCAACATTCAAAAAATGAAGATCATGGCACGTGGTCCCATCACTTCACGGCAAATAGGTGGAGAAACAATGGAAACAGTGGCAGATTTCATCATCTTGTGCTCCAAAATCACTGCAGATGGTGACTGCAGCCATGAAATTAAAAGAAGCTTGCTCCTTGGAAGAAAAGCTTTGGCTAACCTAGACAGTGTATTAAAAAACAGAGACATTACTCTGCCAAGAAAGGTCCATTTGGTCAAAGCTATGGTTTCTTCAGTACTCATGTATGGATGGGAGAGTTGGACCATAAAGAAAGCTGAGCACTGTAGAATTGGTGCTTTTGAACTGTGGTGTTGGAGAAAACTCTTGAGAGTCTCTTGGACTGCAAGGAGATCCAACCAGTCCATCCTAAAGGAAATCAGTCCTGAATACTCATTGGAAGGACTGATGCTGAAGCTAAAACTCCAATACTTTGGCCACCTGATGTGAAGAACTAACTCATTACAAATTACTCTCATTCTGGGAAAGACTAAGGGCAGGAGGAGAAGGGGGTGACAGAGGATGGGATGTTTGGATGGCATCACTGACTCAGTGGACATGAGTTTGAGCAAGCTCCAGGAGTTGGTGATGGGGAGGGAAGCCTGGCATGTTACAGTCCATGAGATCACAAAGAATCAGACATAACTGTGTTACTGAACTGAAATGAACTGAAATACCCTCAAGTTCCATCCATGTTGTTGTAAACAGCAAGATGTCTTTCTCTCTCGTGGCTGAATCATATTCTATTGTGTGTGTGTGTGTGTATATATGTATGGCTTATATATACACACACGGCTTCCCTGATGGCTCAGTGGTAAAGAATCTGCCTGCAGTGCAGGAGCTGCAAGACACGTGGGTTCTATCCCTGGGTTGGAAAGATCCCTTTGAGGAGGAAATGAGAACCGACTCCAATATTCCTATCTAGAAAATTCCATGGACAGAAGATCTTGGCAGGCTGCAGTTCATGGGGTCACAAAGAGTCAGACCCTACTGAGCACACATACATATATATGCACACACTCTACATCACCTTTATCCATTCATCCATAGACAGAACCTTAGGCTCTTTATGTATCTTGGCTATGTGAATAATATTGCAGTGAAGATGGGAGCGCAAATACCACATCAAGATTCTGTTTTCCTGTCCTTTGGATAGATATCCAGAAGTAGGATTGTTCAACATATAGTAGTTATATTTTTAATTTTCTGAGGAATCTCTGCACTGTTTTCCATAGTGACTGCACTAATTTGCTTTCTTACCAACTGTGCACACAGGTTCCCTTTTCTCCATATCCTCACCAACACTTGACGTTGCTTGCCTTTTTTTGAAAATTTATATTTAATTGAAAGATGGTTGCTGTATATTTTCACGCTGCTTATTTAACTTATATGCAGAGTAAATCACGAGAAATGCTAGGCTGGATGAAGCACAAGCTGGAATCAAGATCGCCAGGAGAAATATCAATCCCTTCTAATATGCAGATTACACCACCTTTATGGCAGAAAGCAAAGAAGAACTAAAGAGCCTCTTGATGAAACTGAAAGAAAAGAGTGAAAGAGCTTACTTAAAACCCAACATTCAGAAAACTAGATCATGGCATCTGGAACTATCACTTCATGGCAAATGGGTTGGGAAACAGTGACAGACTTTATTTTTTTGGGCTCAAAAAACACTGCAGATGGTGACTTCAGCCATGAAATGAAAAGACACTTTCTCCTTGGAAGAAAAGTTATGACCAACCTAGACTGCATATTAAAAAGCAGAGACATTACTTTGCCAACAAAGATCCATCTAGTCAAAGCTATGGTTTTTCCAATAGTCATGTATGGATGTGAGAGTTGGACCATAAAGAAAGCTGAGTGCTTAAGAATTTATGCTTTTTAAGTGTGGTGTTGGAGAAGACTCTTGAGCATCCCTTGGACTGCAAGGAGATCCAACCAGTCCATCCTGAAGGAAATCAGTCCTGAATATTCATTGGAAGGACTGATGCTGAAGCTAAAACTCCAATACTTTGGCCGCCTGATACAAAGAACTGACTCATTTAAAAAGACCCTGATAAGTATGGTCCCGTTGCCATTTACTTTATTGTTTTGGGTTCGGGTTTATATGCCCTTTTTGTGTTTCCTGTCTAGAGAATATCCTTTAGCATTTGTTGGAGAGCTGGTTTGGTGGTGCTGAATTCTCTCAGCTTTTGCTTGTCTGTAAAGCTTTTGAGTTTTCNTTTTGTATCCATTCAGCCAGTCTTTGCCTTTTGGTTGGGGCATTCAACCCATTTACATTTAAGGTAATTATTGATAAGTATGCTCCTGTTGCCATTTACTTTATTGTTTTGGGTTCGGGTTTATACGTCCTTTTTGTGTTTCCTTTCTAAAGTCTATCCTTTAGCATTTGTTGGAGAGCTGGTTTGGTGGTGCTGAATTCTCTCAGCTTTTGCTTGTCTGTAAAGCTTTTGATTTCTCCTTCATATTTGAATGAGATCCTTGCTGGGTACAGTAGTCTTGGCTGAAGGTTATTATCTTTCATCACTTTAAGTATGTCTTGCCATTCCCTCCTGGCCTGAAGAGTTTCTATTGAAAGATCTGCAGTTATCCTTATGGGAATCCCCTTGTGTGTTATTTGTTGTTTTCCCCTTGCTGCTTTTAATATTTGTTCTTTGTGTTTGATCTTTTAAAATTTGATTAATATGTGTCTTGGGGTGATTCACCTTGGGTTTATCCTGTTTGGAACTCTCTGGGTTTCTTAGACTTGGGTGATTATTTCCTTCCCCATTTTAGGGAAGTTTTCAACTATTATCTCCTCAAGTATTTTCTCATGGTCTTTCTTTTTGTCTTCTTCTTCTGGGACTCCTATAGTTCAAATGTTGGAGCATTTCATATTGTCCTGGAGGTCTCTGAGATTGTCCTAATTTCTTTTAATTTGTTTTTCTTTTTTCCTCTTTGATTCATTTATTTCTACCATTCTGTCTTCTATTTCACTAATCTTATTTTTTGCCTCCATTATTCTATTTGTTGCCTTCAGAGTGTTTCTGATCTCATTTATTGCATTATTCATTATATATTGACTGTTTTTTATTTCTTCTAGGTTCTTTTTAAACCTTTCTTGCATCTTCTCAATCCTTGTCTCCAGGCTGTTTATCTGTGATTCCATTTTGATACTACCCAAAGCAATCTACAGATTCAATGTAATCCCTATCAAGCTACCAGCTTGATATCACAATTTGTATGGAAATACAAAAAACCTCGAATAGCCAAAGCAATCTTGAGAAAGAAGAATGGAACTGGAGGAATCAACTTGCCTGACTTCAGGCTCTACTATAAAGCCACAGTCATCAAGATAGTATGGTACTGGCACAAAGACAGAAATATAGATCAATGGAACAAAATACAAAGGCCAGAGATAAACCCAAACACCAATGGACCCACTCCAGTGTTCTTGCCTGGAGAATCCCAGGGATGGCAGAGCCTGGTGGGCTGCTGTCTACGGGGTCACACAGAGTTGGACACGACTGCAGCGACTTGTCAGCAGCATCATGCACATCTTATCTTCGACAAAGGAGGCAAGAATATAGAATGGAGCAAAGACAGTCTCTTTAACAACTGGTGCTGGGAAAACTGGTCAACCACTTGTAAAAGAATGAAATTAGATCACTTTCTAACACCACACACAAAAATAAACTCAAAATGGATTAAAGATCTAAATGTAAGACCAGAAACTATAAAACTCCTAGAGGAGAACATAGGCAAAACACTCTCCGACATAAATCACAGCAGGATTCTCTATGACCCACCTCCCAGAATACTGGAAATAAAAGCAAAAATAAACAAATGGGATCTAATTAAAATTAAAAGCTTCTGCACAACAAAGGAAACTATAAGCAAGGTGAAAAGACAGCCTTGAGAATGGGAGAAAACAATAGCAAATGAAGCAACTGACAAACAACTAATCTCAAAAATATACAAGCAACTCCTCCAGCTCAATTCCAGATAAATAAACGACCCAATCAAAAAATGGGCCAAAGAACTAAATAGACATTTCTTCAAAGAAGACATATGGATGGCTAACAAACACATGAAAAGATGCTCAACATCACTCATTATCAGAGAAATGCAAATCAAGACTGCAGTGAGCTACCATTTCACACCAGTCAGAATGGCTGCGATCCAAAAGTTGACAAGCAATAAATGCTGGAGAGGATGTGGAGAAAAGGGAACCCTCTTACAGTGGTGATGGGAATGCAAACTAGTACAGCCACTATGGAGAATAGTGTGGAGATTCCTTAAAAAATGCAAATAGAATTGCCTTATGACCCAGTAATCCCACTGCTGGGCGTACGCACCAAGAAAACCAGAATTGAAAGAGTCACATGTACCTCAATGTTCATCGCAGCACTGTTTTTAATAGCCAGGACATGGAAGCAACCTAGATGTTCATCAGCAGATGAATCATAAGAAAGCTGTGGTACATATACACAATGGAATATTACTCAGCCCTTAAAAAGAATACATTTGAATTAGTTCTAATGAGGTAGATGAAACTGGAGCCTATTATACAGAGTGAAGTAAGCCAGAAAGAAAAGTACCAATACAGTATACTAACACATATATATGGAATTTAGAAAGATGGTAATGATGACCCTGTATGCGAGACAGCAAAAGAGACACAGATGTATAGAACAGACTTTTGGACTCTGAGGGAGAGCAAGAGGGTGGGATGATTTGGGAGAATGGAATTGAAACATGTATACTATCATGTAAGAAACGAATTGCCAGTCTATGTTCGATACAGGATACAGGATGCTTGGGGCTGGTGCGTGGGGATGATCCAGAGAGATGATATGGGGAGGGAGGTGCAAGGGGGGTTCAGGATTGGGAACTCATGTACACCCGTCGCGGATTCATGTCAATGTATGGCAAAACCAATGCAGTATTGTAAAGAAAAAAAAAAAAAAAACTAAAAAAAAAAAATGAAGAGACCCTGATGCTGGGAAAGATACAAGGTGGGAGGAGAAGGGGACAATAGAGGATTAGATGGTTGGATGGCATCACTGACTCAATAGACGTGAGTCTGAGTAAACTCCAGGAATTGGCGATAGACAGGGTGGCCTGCTGTGCTGCAGTCCATGGGGTCATGAAGAGTTGGACCCGACTGAGTGACTAACTGAACTGCCTGACTTGCTTTACAGTATTGTGTTGGTTTCTGCCAAACATCAACATGAATCAGCCATAGGTTATCCTTATTATTGATTGTCTTGTTGATGATAACCATTGTAACAGGTATGAAATAATATTTCACTCTGGTTTTGATTTGCATTTCCTGGATGATTAGCAGTGTTGAGAATTTTTTTGATTATCTGTTGGCCATGTGCATGTCTTCTTTGGGAAAATGTCTATTAAGTGTGTCTGCTCATTTTTAAATTGAATTGCTTATTTCCTTTTCTAGAGAGCTGTATGAATTCCTGGTATACTTTTTATTTTTACCCCTTGTCAGATATTTGATTTCATATTTTTCCCATTCCATAAATTGCCTTCACATTTTCTTGTTTCTTTTGTTGTGCAGAAATTTTTCACATTGATATAATCTCACTTATTGATTTTTGCTTTTTTAAAAAGTTTTTTTCCCCCAGTATTTATTTACTTGACTGCACCAGGTCTAAGAGTTTTGCTTTTGTCACTTGTGCTTTTGGTGTCAAATCCAAAAAATCACTGCCAGCCTGATGTCAGCGACCTTCCCCACTATATTTTCTTCTAGGAGTTTTGTGGTTTTAAGTCATATGTTTAAATCTCACTCCGTTTTGAATTGATATATATTTTTTTGTGTGTGTATGATATGGCAACCCACTCCAGTGTTCTTGCCTGGAGAGTCCCAGGGACGGGGGAAGTCTGGTGGGCTGCTGTCTATGGGGTCACGCAGAGTTGGACACAACTGAAGCGACTTAGCAGCAGCAGTAGAAGAGGCATCCAATTTCACTCTTTTGCGTGTGGCTGTCTAGTTTTTCCAAATCATTTATTGAAAAGATACTTATTTCCCCACTGTATACTCTTGGCTCATTTGTAGTAAACTGATTCACCATATATACATGGGTTTATTTCTGAGGTCTGTGTTCTCTTCCATGTGTCTGTTTTGTGCCAGTACTATACGATTTTTATTAGTATAGCTTTGTAATATGGTTTGAAATCAGAAAGTGTGATGCCTCTAGTTTTGTGCTTCTTTCTTGAAACTTCTTTGCCTATTTGAGATGTTTTGTGTTTCTTACAGGTTTTAGCATTGTTTTTTCTATTTCTGTGAAAAACATCATTGGAATTCTGATAGGAATTGCATTGAATCTACAGATAGTATGGACATTTTTGCAATATTAATTCTTTCAATTCATGAGCATAGAATACCTTTTCATTTATTTGTGGCTTTTAATTTCTTTTATCAATGTCTTGTTTTCAGTGTACAAGTCTTTCTCCTCTTTGGTTAAATTTATTCCCAGGTGAGTTATTCCTTCTGATGCTATGTCAGTGAGATTGTTTCTCTTTCTGATAAATCATTATCAGTGTACAGAAATGCAACTGATTTTTGTATATGATTTTCATCTGCAATTTTACTTAATGTGCTTATTACTTATCACATTTTTGGTGGGGTCTTAAAATTTCCTGTATATAAGATCATGTCATTTGAAAATAGAGACAGTTTTACTTCCTTCTGACTTCAGTTCAGTTCATTTCAGTCGCTCAGTTGTGTCTGACTCTTTGCAACTCCATGAATCACAGCACATCAGGCCTCCCTGTCCATCACCAACTCCTAGAGTTCACTCAGACTCATGTCCATCGAGTCAGTGATGCCATCCAGCCATCTCCTCCTCTGTCATCCTCTTCTCCTCCTGCCCCCAATCCCTCCCAGCACCAGAGTCTTTTCCAATGAGTCAACTCTTCTCATGAGGCCAAAGCACTGGAGTTTCAGCTTCAGCATCATTCCCTCCAAAGAAATCCCAGTGCTGACCTCCTTCAGAATGGACTGGTTGGATCTCCTTGCAGTCCAAGGGACTCTCAAGAGTCTTCTCCAACACCACAGTTTGAAAGCTACAATTCTTCGGTGCTCAGCTTTCTTTACAGTCCAACTCAAATCCATATATAATCACTGGAAAAACAATAGCCTTGACTATATGGATCTTAGTTGGCAAAGTAATGTCCTTGCTTTTGAATATGCTATCTAGGTTGGTCATAACTTTTCTTCCAAGGAGTAAGCATCTTTTGATTTCATTTAATTTGTTCATATTTTTTTAAAGAAACAAGTTTTGGTTTTATTAATTTCCTATTTTCTAGATCAATAATTTCTGTTCTAATCTTTACTATATCCCTCTTCTGGTTGCTTTAGGTTTTAGTTTGCTTTTAATTTATTACTGTTTCAATGTGAAATATCATGTTACTGGTTTGAAATCTTTGTTTAACATAGGTATTTCCAACTATGAAATCTCCTCCAAGCATCGTTTCAGCTGCACTAAGTTCTGCCATGTTGTTTTTTGATTTTCATTCATCTCAAAGTATTTATAATTTCCTGTTTGATCTCTTTTTTGACTCATTGGTTATTTAAGATTGTGTAGTTTAATATCCATATATTATTGAATTCCTCGTTTTTTTTTTCTGTTAGTTTACTCCATTTTGGCTGGAAAACCTTTTATGTATGATTTCAAGCCTCTTGGGCTTCCCTGGTGTCTCAGTGGTAAAGACTCTACCTGCTAATGCAGGAGACATGGGTTTGAACCCTGGGCTGGGAGGATCCCCTAGAGCGGGAAATGACAACCCATTCCAGTGTTCTTGCCTGGGAAATCCCATGGAAAGAGGAGCCTAGTGGGCTACAGTCCATGGGGTGACGAAGAGTCAGACAGGACTTAGCAACTAAACAACAGTGACAACAACACAAACTTATCAAAGTTTGTTTCATGTCCTTATAAATGATCTAATTAGGAGAATATTCCTTGTGCACTTGAAAAAAATGTGTAATCTGCTGCTGGTGGTGGAGTATTCTTGTATTAGATCTTGTTGATTTATAGTGTTTGTCACATCTTTTATTTCTTTGTTGACCTTCTGATTAATTGATGTATGCATTATTCATAGTGGAGTATTGGAGTGTACAGCTATTATTGTGGAATAGTCTATATCACCTTGATTTTGGTTATTTTCTGTTTCATGTGTTTCAGGGCTCAGTTGTTATGTTCATATGTTTGTAATTGTTATATTTTCAAATTCATTGAATCATTCCTCTGTTGGTTCAAATCTGTTATTAAGGCTCCTCAAAGTAAAATTTTAAATTTCAGTTTTACTTTCAAATATCAGAATATTTATTTTGTGCTTCCTTAAAATATAATTTTTATCTCTTTATTGACATTCTCTACTTGATGAGATATTGTCATCGTAACTTCCTTTATTTCTTTAGGTGTGATTCTTTCTGTTCTTTACATGTATTTATATTTGCTACTTTGATGCCTTGTCTTCAAATCCAATATCTAGTCCCTCTAACAGGCAGTTTCTGTTGCCTGATATTTTCCAGTATATGGATCATAGTTTTCTGTGTCTTGTAGCTTTTCTTAAAAACTTGACATTTTAGGTAATATAGTGTAGCAACGCTGGATACTGATTCACATTCTCTTCTTCTGGGGCTTGATTTGCTGCTCTTCCATATCTGCTTAATGACTTCACTAGGCTCTAGTTTACATGTCTCTGTAGCTCAGTTGGTAAGAATCTAAAGAGCCTCCTGATGAAAGTGAAAGAGGAGAGTGGAAAACTGGCTTAAAACTCACCATTCAGAAAACTAAGATCATGATCTGGTACCATCACTTCATGGCAAATACCTGGGGAAACAGTGGAAATAATGGCTGACTTTGTTTTTCGGGGCTCCAAAATTACTGCAAGATGGTGACTGCAGCCATGAAATTAAAAGATGCTTGCTCCTTGGAAAGAAAGTGATGAGGAACCTAAACACCATTTTAAAAAGCAGAGACATTACTTTGCCAACAAAGGTCCATGTAGTAAAAACTGTTTTTTTTTCATTAGTCATATATAGACATGAAAATTAGACTACAAAGAAAGCTGAGAGCCCAGTAATTGATGCTTTTGAACTGTGGTGTTGGAGGAGACTCTTGAGAGTCCCTTAGACTGCAAGGAGATCCAGCCAGTCCATCCTAAAGGAAATCAGTCCTGAATATTCATTGGAAAGACTAATGTTGAAGCTGAAACTCCAATACTCTGGCCACCATATGTGAAGAACTGACTCATTGGAATAGAGCTTGATGCTGGAAAGATTGAAGGCAGTAAGAGAAGGGGACAACAGAAGATGAGATAGTTGGATCACATCACCGACTCAATGGACCTGAGTTGGCGTAAACTCCAGGAGTTGGTGATGGACAGGGAGGCCTGTTGTGCTGCAGTCCATGGGGTCACAAAGAGTCAGACACGACTGAGCGACTTAACTGAACTGAACTGCCTGAAGTACAGGAGTCTCCAGGTGGATCCCTGGGTCAGGAACATCCTCTGGAGAGGGAAATGGCAGCCCACTCCAGTATTCTTGCCTGGAAATTCTCATGGACAGAGGAACATAGTGGGATCACTCCGTGAGATCACAAGATTTGGACTAGTTGCTAAACTAAACCACCACCAAGTTCTTTTTGTGAAGTATGTTTCTCCAACCCATACCTGTCCATTTTGCTTTTGAGAGAAATACCAACAACCTGAGATATGCAGATAATACCAATCTAATGGCAGAAAGTAAAGAGGAACTAACAAAAGCAGAAGACAAAAGAAGACAAGGAGATCCAATCAGTCAATCCTGAAGAAAATCAACCCTGAATACTCATTGAAAGGACTGATCCCTAAGCTTTAATAATTTGGCCACCTGATGCAAAGAGCTGACTCATTGGAAGAGGTCTTGATGCTGGGAAATATTGAAGGCAAGAGAAGGGGATCACAGAGGATGAAATGATTAGATAGCATCACTGACTCAAAGGGCATGAAGTAAGCGGACTGTTGGAGATAGTGGAGGCCAGTGGAGCCTGGCATGCTACAGTCCATGGGGTTGCAGAGAGTTGGGCATGACTTAGCAACTGAATAACAACAACAATAACAAAAATTTCCCCTGTAGTATGAAATCTCTGATGTTACTCCTCAGAAGGTGCAGTCACTGGCATTCACACAGTTAACTGGGATGACAGTTTTATCGGTGCCCTCACTGAGAGTTTCTTTCCCTAATCTCTCTGTTTATCTGTGTCTCTATTGGTATTATACCCAGGTGTTAGGCTTACTAGTTGCCAGTTGATTGTACTCTAACTTTTAACAATGTCCATGGACATAAATTAATCCACAGTCTATCTAATTAAATTTGGTTTACTTTGCCAGGATCGTTTTCATGGCCAGCTTTACAGATTTCTCTGATCCTAGAAGGACTCTTTTTACCTGTTTTTCTACTTCTTGCTGGTAAACTTACTGGCTTATGATTTCTTGTATGACTCTCAAGGGATTACCAGTTCAGTTCAGTCACTCAGTCGTGTCCGACGATTTGCGACCCCATGAACTGCAGCACTCCAGGCATCCTTATCCATCACCAAATCCTGGAGTTCACTCAGACTCACGTCCATTGAGTCAGTGATACCATCCAGCCATCTCATCCTCTGTCGTTTCCTTCTCCTCCTGCCTCCAATCCCTCCCAGCATCAGAGTCTTTTCCAGTGAGTCAA
Organism: Litocranius walleri; assembly: GCA_006410535.1. Classification (NCBI taxonomy): domain Eukaryota; kingdom Metazoa; phylum Chordata; class Mammalia; order Artiodactyla; family Bovidae; genus Litocranius; species Litocranius walleri. The sequence goes on from SJYG01001103.1 coordinate 99,754, forward strand.
TTCTTCGCATGAGGTGGCCAAAGTACTGGAGTTTCAGCTTTAGCATCATTCCTTCCAAAGAAATCCCAGGGCTGATCTCCTTCAGAATGGACTGGTTGGATCTCCTTGCAGTCCAAGGGACTCTCAAGAGTCTTCTCACACACCACAGTTCAAAAGCATCAACTCTTCAGTGCTCAGCTTTCTTTATAGTCCAACTCTGACATAATTACATGACCACAGGAGAATCCATAGCCTTGACTAGATGGACCTTTCTTGGCAAAGTAATGTTTCTGCTTTTTCATGTGCTCTCTAGGCTGGTTATAACTTTCCTTCCAAGGAGGAAGTGCCTTTTAATTTCATGGCTGCAGTCACCATCTGCAGTGATTTTGGAGCCCCCCAAAATAAAGTCTGACATTGTTACCACTGTTTCCCCATCTATTTGCCGTGAAGTGATGGGACCAGATGCTATGATTTTTGTTTTGTGAATGTTGAGCTTTAAGCCAACTTTTTCACTCTCCTCTTTCACTTTTATCAAAAGGCTCTTCAGTTCTTCTTCACTTTCTGCCATAAGTGTGGTATCATCTTCATATCTGAGGTTATTGATGTTTCTCCTGGCAATCTTGATTCCAGCTTGTGCCTCCTCCAGCCCAGCGTTTCTCATGATATTCTTCATATAAGTTAGATGAGTACGGTGACAATATACAGCCTTGACGTACTCCTTTTCCTGTTTGGAACCAGTCTGTTGTTCCATGTCCAGTTCTAACTGTTGCTTCCTGAACTGCATATAGACTTCTCAAGAGGCAGTAGGTGGTCTGGTATTCCCATCTCTTCCAGAATTTTCCAGTTGATTGTGATCCAGAGTCAAAGGCTTTGGCATAGTCAATAAAGCAGAAATAGATGTTTTTCTGGAACTCTCTTGCTTTTTCCATGATCCAGCAGATGTTGGCAATTTGATCTCTGGTTCCTCTGCCTTTTCTAAAACCAGCTTGAACATCTGGAAGTTCACATCTCACGTACTGCTGAAGCCTGGCTTGGAGAATTTTGAGCATTACTTTACTAGCATGTGAGATGCATCCAATTGTCTGGTAGTTTTAGCGTTCTTTGCTCTTGTCTTTCTTTGGGATTGGAATGAAAATTGACCTTTTCCCGTCCTGTGGCCACTGCTGAGTTTTCCAAATATGCTGGCATATTGAGTGCAGCACTTTCACAGCATCATCTTTTAGGATTTGAAATAGCTCCACTGGAATTCCATCACCTCCACTAGCTTTGTTCATAGTGATGCTTCCTAAGGCCAGCTTGACTTCACATTTCAGAATGTCTTGCTCTAGGTGAGTGATCACACCATCGTGACCATCTGGGTCATGAAGATCTTTTTTATACAGTTCTTTTGTGTATTCTTGCCACCTTATCTTAATGTCTTCTGCTTTTGTTAGGTCCCTGCTATTTCTGTCCTTTATTGAGGTCATCTCTGCATGAAATGTTTCCTTGGCATCTCTAATTTTCTTGAAGAGATCTCTAGTCTTTCCCATTCTATTGCTTTCCTCTATTTCTTTGCACTGATCACCGAGGAATGCTTTCTTTTCTCTCCTTGCTATTCTTTGGAACTCTGCAATCAAATGGATATGTCTTACCTTTTCTCTTTGCTTTTCATTTCTCCTCTTTTGACAGCTATTTGTAAGGCCTCCTCAGACCGTTGTTTTGCTTTTTTGCATTTCTTTCTCTTTTGGATGGTCTTGCTCCCTGTCTGCTGTACAATGTCATGAACCTCCATAGTTCATCAGGCACTCTGTCTATCAGGTCAAAAGAAAAACATCCTACAGGAGTCCTCAATGTTCATGGAAGGAGTGATGTTGAAACTGAAAGTCCAATAATTTTGCCATCTGATGGGAAGAGCTGACTCATTTGAAAAGACCCTGATGCTGGGAAAGATTGAAGGCAGCAGGAGAAGGGGACAACAGAGAATGAGATGATTGGATGGCATCACTCCTTTATAATGTTCTCCTCCCTTAAATCTATTTCTCACTTCCACTGTATAATCATAAGTGATTTAAGTCACACCTGAATGGTCTAGCGATTTTGCCTACTTTTCAATTTCAGTCTGAATTTTGCAATAAGGAGTTCATGATCTGCACCACAATCAGCTCCTGGTCTTGTATAGAGCTTCTTCATCTTTGGCTGCAAAGAATATAATCAATCCGATTTAGGTGTTGACCATCTGTTGATATCCATGTGTAGAGACTACTCTTGTGTTGTTGGAAGAGGGTGTTTGCTATGACTAGTGCATTATATAACTTACAGGTGTACAATATTGTGACTCACAATTTTTAAAGGTTATACATCATGGTCAACAAAAGAGTCCGAAATGCAGTACTTGGATGCAATCTCAAAAATGACAGAATGATCTCTGTTCATCTCCAAGGCAAACCATTCAATATCACAGTTATCCAAGTCTATGCCTCAACCAGTAACACTGAAGAAGCTGAAGTTGAAAGTTTTATGAAGACCTACAAGACCTTTTAGAACTAACAACCCAAAAAGATGTCCTTTTCATTATAGGGGACTGGAGTGCAAAAGTAGGAAGTAAAAAAACACCTGGAGTAACAGGCAAATTTGGCTTCAGTATGCAGAATGAAGCAGGGCAAAGACTAATAGAATTTTGCCAAGAAAATGCTCTGGTCATAGCAAACACCCTCTTCCAATAACACAAGAGAAGACTCTACACATGGACATCACCAGATGGTCAACACCAAAATCAGATTGATTATATTCTATGTAGCCAAAGATGGAGAAGCTGCATATAGTCAACAAAAACAAGACCAGGAGCTGACTGTGGCTCAGATCATGAACTCCTTATTACCAAATTCAGACTGAAGAAAGTAGGGAAAACCGCTAGACCATTCAGGTATGACTTCAATCAAATCCCTTATGATTATACAGTGGAAGTGAGAAATAGATTTAAAGGCCTAGATCTGATAGATAGAGTGCCTGACGAACTATGGAATGAGGTTCATGACATTGAACGGGAGACAGGGATCAAGACGATTGCCATGGAAAAGAAATGCAAAAAAGCAAAATGGGTGTCTGGAGAGGCCTTACAAATAGCTGTGAGAAGAAGAGAGGCGAAAGGCAAAGGAGAAAAGGAAAAATAGAAGCATCTGAATGCAGAGTCCCAAAGAATAGCAAGAAGAGATAAGAAAGCCTTCTTCAGCAATCAATGCAAAGAAGTAGAGAAAAACAACAGAATGGGAAAGACTAGAGATCTCTTCAAGAAAATTAGATACCAAGGGAACATTTCATGCAAAGATGGGCTTGATAAAGGACAGAAATGGTCTGGACCTAACAGAAGCAGAAGATATTAAGAAGAGGTGTCAAGAATACACAGAAGAACTGTATAAAAAAGATCTTCATGACCCATATAATCCTGATGATGTGATCACTCATCTAGAGCCAGACATCTTGGAATGTGAAGTCAAGTGGGCCTTAGAAAGCATCACTACGAACAAAGCTAGTGGAGGTGACGGAATTCCAATTGAGCTATTTCAAATCCTGAAAGATGATGCTGTGAAAGTGCTGCACTCAATATGCCAGCAAATTTGGAAAACTCAGCAGTGGCCACAGGACTGGAAAAGGTCAGTTTTCATTCCAATTCCAAAGAAAGGCAGGAGGCGGAAAAAGATGGTGGAGGAATAGGACAGGAAGACCATTTTCTCCCTCACTACTTCATCAAAAGAAGATTTCAACTCTGAGTAAATTCCACAAAACAACTTCTGAATGCTGGCAGAGGACATCAGGCATCCAACAAAGCAGATCATTGGCTTCAAAAACAGGTAGGAAAAAATATAAAAGACGAAAAAAGAGACAAAGGAGGTAGGGAGGGAGCTCCGTCCCGGGAAGGGAATCCCGTCTGGGAAGAGACTCTTAAAAAGAGAGGTTTCCAAACACCAGGAAACATTCTCGCAGCTGAGTCTGTGGCGAGCCTTGGAAGCACAGAGGGCAACATAACAGGAAGGAAAATAAATAAATAATTAAAACCAACAGATTATGAGCCCAACAGTAAATCCCCCAGCAGATAAGGAGCGCAGACGCCTGCATCTGACTCTAGCAAGTGGGGGCAGGGAGGAGTGGGAGGCGCAAGCAGCAGTGCTTTCAAAGAATCGGGCCTCGGGAGACACGGGCTGAAGTGCTTTTCTCGAGAATCGGGTCATAACGCCCCGCGCGTGGCCAGAACGAACTAACTTGGGCTAGCAAACCAGACTGTGGGATAGCTACCACGCGAAATGCTTGAACATGACACCGCCAGGAACGCGCACAGAACAAAGGATGGATTGGAAATAGCCGGCTGCAGACCATCCCCCTCCGGTGACAGGCAGCCAGAGCCTTAAGTGCTGGAAGGGGACAATCGCAGCTCAAGAGAGACATTACCTACCAAATTGCAAGCAGGTTTCTTTGCTAACTAAGACTTCTGGGGGTCTCTGGACAGTCATCATCTGCCTGAGAAGGAGCCCCAGCGGTACTCCCAGAAAATTGAGCAGCACGGAAAGGCCAGAAATTGCAGCAATTGCGCTCGCCAAACTCCCTAGCTACTCGGACCTGGGAAGGGCACAAAGTGCAGGCCCAAACCAATCTGCGTTTTGGAGGGCTTCCTGAGCACCGAGCCAGAGTGGCTTAGACTTGGGAGGTGCATGAAGCCTAGGGCAGGCCTCAGACGGTTATCTGGCAGAGCAACGTAGAGCCTGAGCAGTGTGTACCGCGAGCAGGGGCAAGCCCAGCGTAAAGTCCATCACCACCCTCCCTGTGTCAAGAAGGAAATCAGATACGAAAGAGATCAGCAAAGAGAGGAATTTAAATAGAGGGAACAGCCTTGGTAGCGACCCCACACAGCCCACAATGTCAGAGAAAGGGCCAGATATACCTTTACTACTTTTATGATCAATTTTTTTTTTTGAGTTGATGTGGAAGCGTGATTTTTTTCTTCTTTTTTAAAATAAAAAAAATTTTTTTTCTTTTCTTTTTCGTCTTCTTTTTTTTAAAACTTTCTTAAATTTTAAGTCCTCTATATCTCTATTTATTATTTTTATAACCTATTATTACTTAAAAAAAAACCAAAGAAACCCTATTTTTAAAGCAAACACTGTATATAGTCTTTTTGTGGTAGAGGTTGTTGTCTTTTAATAATTCTGGTGGCTTTTTTTTTCTTTTTTATTCTCCTTCTTCTTCTTTTCTTTAATATTTTATTTTTGAAAATCCAAACTCTACTCCAGATTTTTAATCTGTGCATTTTGGTATATGTTGCCAATTTTATACATTTAAAAACCTAATCTTCAGTACCCATTTTTACATGAGTGTGAGATTACTGGCTTGACCACTCTCTCCTCCTTTGGACTCTCTTTTTTATCCACCAGGTGGCCTCTGTCTCCTTCCTCATCCTCCTCTTCTCTATCTAACTCTGAATCTCTGTGTGTTCCAGAAGGTGGAGAACACTCAGGGAACTGGTTACTGGCTGGATCTGTCTCCCTCCTTTTCATCTCCCTCTTTTATCCCCCTGGCCACCTCTGTCTACTTCCTCCCTTTCCTCTTCCCTGTATAAATCTGTGAACACCTCTGAGAGGTCCAGACTGTGGAGCTCACACAAGAAAGTGGTTACAGGGTAGCTTGCTCTCTCCTCTTTTGATTCCACCTCATCCCATTCCAGTCACCTCTAAATACCCCCTCCCTCTTCTCTCCTCCAAGTAACTCAGTGATCCTCTAGGGGTGACCCTCAAGGTGGAGAAACCTTTCATCTTTAACCTAGATGTTTTAACATCAGTGCTGTATAGATGGAGAAGTCATGAGGCTATTGTAAAAATAAATCTGAAAACCAGAATCAGGAGGCTTAAGACCAAATCCTGAGATCATCAGAGAATTCCTGAATACATGAAACATTATCCAATAGGAGCACATCAAACGCCTTCATACCTACACTGAAATCGAGCACCACCCAAGGGCCAACAAGTTCCAGAGCAGGACATACCACACAAATTCTCCAGCAACACAAGAACACGCCCCTGAGCTTCAATATACAGACAGCTCAAAATACTCCAAAACCACTGATGTCTCATAACCCATTACTAGACACTTCACAGCACTCCAGAGAGAAGAAATCCAGCTCCACCCACCAGAACTCCAACACAAGCCTCCCTAATCAAGAAACCTTGACAAGCCACTGATACAACCCCACACACAGTGAGGAAGCTCAATAATAAAGAGAACTCCACAGATTCCCAGAATACAGAAAGGCCACTCCAAACGCAGCAATATAATCAAGATGAAGAGACAGAGGAATACCCAGCAGGTAAAGGAACAGGAGAAATGCCCACCAAACCAAACAAAAGAGGAAGAGATAGGGAATCTACCTGAGAAAGAATTCCGAATACTGATAGTGAAAATGATCCAAAATCTTGAAATCAAAATGGAATCATAGATAAATAGCCTGGAGTCAAGGACTGAGAAGATGCAAGAAAGGTTTAACAAGGACCTAGAAGAAATAAAAAAGAGTCAACATATAATGAATAATGCAATAAATGAGATCAGAAACACTCTGGAGGCTACAAATAGTAGAATATCGGAGGCAGAAGATAGGATTAGTGAAATAGAAGATAGAATGGTAGAAATAAATGAATCAGTGAGGAAAAAAGAAAAACGAATTAAAAGAAATGAGGACAACCTCAGAGACCTACAAGACAATATGAAACGATCCAACATTCGAATTATAGGAGTCCCAGAAGAAGAAGACAAAAAGAAAGACCATGAGAAAATACTTGAGGAGATAATAGTTGAAAACTTCCCTAAAATGGGGAAGGAAATAATCACCCAAGTCCAAGAAACCCAGAGAGTGCCAAACAGGATAAACCCAAGGCGAAACACCCCAAGACATATTTTAATCAAACTAACAAAGATCAAACACAAAGAACAAATATTAAAAGCAGCAAGGGAAAAACAACAAATAACACACAAGGGGATCCCCATAAGAATAACTGCAGACCTTTCAATAGAAACTCTTCAGGCCAGGAGGGAATGGCAAGACATACTTAAAGTGATGAAAGATAATAACCTTCAGCCAAGACTACTGTACCCAGCAAGGATCTCATTCAAATATGAAGGAGAAATCAAAAGCTTTCCAGACAAGCAAAAGCTGAGAGAATTCAGCACCACCAAACCAGCTCTCCAACAAATACTAAAGGATAGACTTTAGACAGGAAACACAAAAAGGACGTATAAACCCGAACCCAAAACAATAAAGTAAATGGCAACAGGAGCATACTTATCAATAATTACCTTAAATGTAAATGGGTTGAATGCCCCAACCAAAAGGCAAAGACTGGCTGAATGGATACAAAAACAGGATCCCTATATATGCTGCCTACAAGAGACCCACCTCAAAACAACGGACACATACAGACTGAAAGTGAAGGGCTGGAAAAAGATATTCCATGCAAATAAAGACCAAAAGAAAGCAGGAGTAGCAATACTCATATCCGATAAAATAGACTTTAAAACAAAGGCTGTGAAAAGGGACAAAGAAGGCCACTACATAATGATTACAGGATCAATCCAAGAAGAAGATATAACAATTATAAATATATATGCACCCAACATAGGAGCACCGCAATATGTAAGACAACTGCTAACAAGCATGAAAGGGGAAATTAATAATAACACAATAATAGTGGGAGACTTTAATACCCCACTCACACCTATGGACAGATCAACTAAACAGAAAATTAACAAAGAAACGCAAACGTTAAACGATACAATAGACCAGTTAGACCTAATTGATATCTATAGGACATTTCACCCCAAAACAATGAACTTCACCTTTTACTCAAGTGCACACGGAACCTTTTCCAGGATAGATCACATTCTGGGTCATAAATCTAACCTTGATAAATTCAAAAAAATCGAAATTATTCCAAGCATCTTCTCTGACCATAATGCACTAAGGTTAGATCTCAATTATAGGAGAAAAACTATTAAAAATTCCAACATTTGGAGGCTGAACAACACCCTTCTGAATAATCAACAAATCACAGAAGAAATCAAAAAAGAAATCAAAATATGCATCGAAACGAATGAAAATGAAAACACAACTACACAGAACCTTTGGGACACTATAAAAGCAGTCCTAAGAGGAAAGTTCATAGCAATACAGGCATACCTCAAGAAACAAGAAAAAAGTCAAATAAATAACCTAACTCTACACCTAAAGCAACTAGAAAAGGAAGAAATAGAGAACCCCAGAGTTAGTAGAAGGAAAGAAATCTTAAAAATTAGGGCAGAAATAAATGCAAAAGAAACAAAAGAGACCATAGCAAAAATCAACAAAGCAAAAAGCTGGTTCTTTGAAAGGATAAATAAAATTGACAAACCATTAGCCAGACTCATCAAGAAACAAAGAGAAAAAAATCAAATCAACAAAATTAGAAATGAAAATGGAGAGATCACGACAGACAACTCAGAAATACAAAGAATCATAAGAGACTACTATCAGCAACTATATGCCAATAAAATGGACAACTTGGAAGAGATGGACAAATTTTTAGAAAAGTACAACTTTCCAAAACTCAACCAGGAAGAAATAGAAAATCTTAACAGACCCATCACAAGCATGGAAATTGAAACTGTAATCAGAAATCTTCCAGCAAACAAAAGCCCAGGTCCAGACGGCTTCACAGCTGAATTCTACCAAAAATTTCGAGAAGAGCTAACACCTATCTTACTGAAACTATTCCAGAAAATTGCAGAGGAAGGTAAACTTCCAAACTCATTCTATGAGGCCACCATCACCCTAATACCAAAACCTGACAAAGACACCACAAAAAAAGAAAACTACAGGCCAATATCACTGATGAACATAGATGCAAAAATCCTCAACAAAATCCTAGCAATCAGAATCCAGCAACACATTAAAAAGATCATACACCATGACCAAGTGGGCTTTATCCCAGGGATGCAAGGATTCTTCAATATCCGCAAGTCAATCAATGTAATTCATCACATTAACAAACTGAGAAATAAAAATCATATGATTATCTCAATAGATGCAGAAAAAGCCTTTGACAAAATTCAACATCCATTTATGATAAAAACTCTCCAGAAAGCAGGAATAGAAGGAACATACCTCAACATAATAAAAGCTATATATGACAAACCCACAGCTAACATTATCCTCAATGGTGAAAAATTGAAACCATTTCCCCTAAAGTCAGGAACAAGACAAGGGTGTCCACTTTCACCACTACTCTTCAACATCGTACTGGAAGTTTTGGCCACAGCGATCAGAGCAGAAAAAGAAATACAAGGAATCCAAATTGGAAAAGAAGAAGTAAAACTCTCACTGTTTGCAGATGACATGATCCTCTACATAGAAAATCCTAAAGACTCGACCAGAAAACTACTAGAGCTAATCAATGAATATAGTAAAGTTGCAGGATATAAAATCAACACTCAGAAATCCCTTGCATTCCTATACACTAATAATGAGAAAGTAGAAAAAGAAGTTAAGGAAACAATTCCATTCACCATTGCAACGAAAAGAATAAAATACTTAGGAATATTCCTACCTAAAGAAACTAAAGACCTATATATCGAAAACTATAAAACACTGATGAAAGAAATCAAAGAGGACACTAATAGATGGAGAAATATACCATGCTCATGGGTTGGAAGAGTCAATATCGTGAAAATGAGTATACTACCTAAAGCAATCTACAGATTCAATGCAATTCCCATCAAGCTACCAGCAGTATTTTTCACAGAACTAGATCAAATAATCTCAAGATTTGTATGGAAATACAAAAAACCTCGAATAGCCAAAGCAATCTTGAGAAAGAAGAATGGAACTGGAGGAATCAACTTGCCTGACTTCAGGCTCTACTACAGAGCCACAGTCATTAAGACAGTATGGTACTGGCACAAAGACAGAAATATAGATCAATGGAACAAAATAGAAAGCCCAGAGATAAATCCACACACCTATGGACACCTTATCTTCGACAAAGGAGGCAAGAATATACAATGGAGTAAAGACAGTCTCTTTAACAGGTGGTGCTGGGAAAACTGGTCAACCACTTGTAAAAGAATGAAACTAGACCTCTTTCTAACACCATACACAAAAATAAACTCAAAATGGATTAAAGATCTAAATGTAAGACCAGAAACTATAAAACTCCTAGAGGAGAACATAGGCAAAACACTCTCCGACATAACTCACAGCAGGATCCTCTATGATCCACCTCCCAGTATACTGGAAATAAAAGCAAAAATAAACAAATGGGATCTAATTAAAATTAAAAGCTTCTGCACAACAAAGGAAACTATAAGCAAGGTGAAAAGACAGCCTTCTGAATGGGAGAAAACAATAGCAAATGAAACAACTGACAAACAACTAATCTCAAAGATATACAAGCAACTTATGCAGCTCAACTCCAGAAAAATAAACGATCCAATCAAAAAATGGGCCAAAGAACTAAATAGGCACTTCTCCAAAGAAGACATACGGATGGCTAACAAACACATGAAAAGATGTTCAACATCACTCATTATCAGAGAAATGCAAATCAAGACCACAATGAGGTACCATTTCACACCAGTCAGAATGGCTGCGATCCAAAAGTCTACAAGCAATAAATGCTGGAGAGGATGTGGAGAAAAGGGAACCCTCTTACACTGCTGGTGGGAATGCAAACTAGTACAGCCACTTTGGAAAACAGTGTGGAGATTCCTTAAAAAATTGCAAATAGAACTGCCTTATGACCCAGCAATCCCACTGCTGGGCATACACACCGAGGAAACCAGAATTGAAAGAGACACATGTACCCCAATGTTCATCGCAGCACTGTTCATAATAGCCAGGACATGGAAGCAACCTAGATGTCCATCAACAGATGAATGGATAAGAAAGCTGTGGTACATATACACAATGGAGTACTACTCAGCCCTTAAAAAGAATAAATTTGACTCAGTTCAAATGAGATGGATGAAACTGGAGCCGATTATACAGAGTGAAGTAAGCCAGAAAGAAAAACACCGATACAGTATACTGACACATATATATGGAATTTAGAAAAATAGTAATGATGACCCTGTATGTGAGACAACAAAAGAGACACAGAGGTATAGAACGGACTTTTGGCCTCTGAGGGAGAGGGAGAGGGTGGGATGATTTGGGAGAATGGCACTGAAACATGTATATTATCATATAAGAAGCGAAGCACCAGTCTATGCTCAATACAGGATACAGGATGCTTGGGGCTGCTGTATGGGATGATCCGGGGAGATGGTGTGGGGTGGGAGGTGGGAGGGGGCTTCGGCATTGGGAGCTCGTGTAGACCTGTGGATGATTCATGTCAATGTATGGCAAAACCAATACAGTATTGTAAAGTAGAATAAAGTATTAAAAAAATTTTAAAAAAAAGGAAAAAGAAAAAAAAATGAATCCAGTTTGAACACCTGAAAGTTCTCTAATGTATATTTTCACTAAACATGGGAGAGTTCTGTTTGCTTCATGGTCTCAGAAGTTTCTCAGAGTTTTCTCTATTATATTTTTAACACAGTTTAAAAATTATTCTTAGGCTTTTTATTTTATTTTGTATTTTTTAATATAAATTTATTTATTTTAATTGAAGTCTGTATTGGTTTTTTGCCATACATCAACATGAATACACCATGGATGTAGATGTGTTCCCTATCCTGAACCACCTTCCCACCTCCCACCTCCCTCCTCATACCATCCCTCTGGGTCATCCCAGTGTACCAGCTTCAAGCATCCTGTAAATGCATTGAACCTGGACTGGCGAGTTGTTTCATATATGATATTATACATGTTTCAATGCCATTCTCCCAAATCATCCTACCCTCTCCCTCTGCCACAGAGTCCAAAAGACTGTTTTATACATCTGTGTCTCTTTTGCTGTTTCACATACAGGATTATTGTTACCATCTTTCTAAATTCCATATATATGCGTTAGTATACTGTATTGGTGTTTTTCTTTCTGACTTACTTCAGTCTATATAATAGGCTCCAGTTTCATCCACCTCGTTAAAACGGATTCAAATGTATTATTTTTAATGGCTGAGTAATACTCCATTGTGTATATGTACCACAGCTTTCTTATCCATTCATCTGCTGATGGACATCTAGGTTGCTTCCATGTCCTGGCTATTACAAACAGTGCTGCAATGAACATTGGGGTACACGTGTCTCTTTCAGTTCTGGTTTCCTTAGTGTGTATACCCAGCAGTGGGATTGCTGGGTCATAAGGCAGTTCTATTTCCAGTTTTTTAAGGAATCTCCACACTGTTCTCCATAGTGGCTGTACTAGTTTGCATTCCCACCAACAGTGTAAAAGGGTTCCCTTTTCTCCACACCCTCTCCAGCATTTATTGCTTGTCAACTTTTGGATCGCAGCCATTCTGACTGGCATGAAATGATACCTCATTGTGGTTTTGATTTGCATTTCTCTGATAATGAGTGATGTTGAGCATCTTTTCATGTGTTTGTTAGGCATCCATATGTCTTCTTTGGAGAAATGCCTATTTAGTTCTTTGGCCCATTTTTTGATTGGGTCGTTTATTTTTCTGGAATTGAGCTGCAGGTGTTGCTTGTATATTTTTGAGATTAGTTGTTTGTCAGTTGCTTCATTTGCTATTATTTTCTTCCGTTCCGAAGGCTGTATTTTCACCTTGCTTATAGTTTCCTTTGTTGTGCTGAAGCTTTTAATTTCAATTAGGTAACATTTGTTTATTTTTGCCTTTATTTCCAATAGTCTGGGAGGTGGGTCATAGAGGATCCTGCTGTGATTTATGTCTGAGAGTGTTTTTCCTATGTTCTCCTCTAGGAGTTTTATAGTTTCTGGTCTTACATTTAGATCTTTAATCCATTTTGAGTTTATTTTTGTGTATGGTGTTAGAAAGTGTTCTAGTTTCATTCTTTTACAAGTGGTTGACCAGTTTTCCCAGCACCACTTGTTAAAGAGATTGCCTTTTCTCCGTTGTATATTCTTGCCTCCTTTGTTAAAGTTAAGGTGTCCATAGGTGCATGGATTTATCTCTGGGCTCTCTATTTTGTTCCATTGATCTATATTTCTGTCTTTGTGCCAGTACCATACTGTCCTGATAACTGTGGCTTTGTAGTAGAGCCAGGTTGACTCTCCCAGTTTCATTCTTCTTTCCAAGATTGCTTTGGCTATTTGAGGTTTTTTGTATTTCCATACAAACTGTGAAATTATTTGTTCTAGCTCTGTGAAAAAATACCATTGGTAGCTTGATAGGGATTACATTGAATCTATAGATTGCTTTGGATAGTATACTCATTTTCACTATATTGATTCTTCCAACCCATGAACATGGTATATTTCTCCATCTCTTAGTGTCCTCTTTGATTTCTTTCATCAGTGTTATATAGTTTTCTATATATAGGTATTTAGTTTCTTTAGGTAGATATATTCCTAAGTATTTTGTTCTTTTTGTTGCAGTGGTGAATGGAATTGTTTCCTTAGTTTCTCTATTTTCTCATTATTAGTGTATAGGAATGCAAGAGATTTCTGTGTGGTGGTTTTATGTCCTGCAACTTTACTATATTCATTGATTAGCTCTAGTAATTTTCTGGTGAAGTCTTTAGGGTTTTCTATGTAGAGGATCATGTCATCTGCAAACAGTGAGAGTTTTACTTCTTCTTTTCCAATTTGGATTCCTTTTATTTCTTGTTCTGCTCTGACTGCTGTGGCCAAAGTGGGCACCCTTGTCTTATTCCTGACTAGGGGATTTTATTTTGTATTGCTGTTGTTTTAAAAATCACAAGTAATGTGTACTTGGCTATTGTTTGTAAGACAATTTTTATGATTAAAAATTTTTTTTGCATCCTTCAGTTTACTAAATTCTATTTTTTGCATAATTTAATAGTTCATTCTCTTGATTTCTCCCAGATATGTAATCAAAACACCTACAAATAATGATAATTTCACATCCATCTTTATGTTTTTATACATGTAACTTCTTTGTCTTTTATGGTTTCAGTATATATTTCCTCTAGAAAAAAGTTTAAAATAGTGTTAATAGTGAACATTTTAATCTTGCAAACAACCACTAAACCTCCAAAATCTTTATTGAAGTGTTTTTATTAATAGAATACACTCCCTGAAAAACCTTTTAGTACCAGCTCTTTGCAGCAGTTCCAGAGAATAAAGGTGGGAATGAAGCATTCAAGTAACCAAAGATGTTCTTGAAGGCCAGAGCATAAATGAAAAGAAAATCTTAGGATAAAATAAGGTGGAAAAGGTCAGAAGTGACCAGACAAGGCCAGTAACAGTTAAAGGGGGAAAAGAGGAGGAAAAGAAAAAACAAACAAGCAAAAAAAAAACCAAAACACACACACATTGTGATGGCCACAGCCCAGGAACACAGACCCACTGAAAGAGTGAGATTCAATCCCCAAGTAATGCTTCCCTCCTCACTTCTCCCTACAACACAGGACACAAGATGAAAACAGTGAATATAAAGGAGTGAACAGCAAGATAAAAGTTCTAGTTATGAAGGGGTTTTAGGGAAACCCACAGACAATGGGGCAAACAAACAAGGGCACCAGAGGAGAATGAAGCTCCAGCAAACATTAAACACAGCCCAGCTCCCAACCAGGTCAACATAAAATCTCACACCAGAGGCCTATTCACCTTATTTCCTCATATCTGATATTATCATGTCCAACTTTCAGCAACATTACAGGATGTGCTAAAGGCAGGAGAAAACAGAAAGCAAACCTTAGGCCCAGACTCTGATGTGACACAGATCTTGGAATGTTCAGGCACAGAATGTGTGTGGATATACTCAAGTATAGAGAGACACTTATTGTAAAGAATTGGCTGGGGTGGCTCATTGGATTATGGAGGTGACAAGTCTCAAGATCTAGGGTCAGCAAACTGGTGACTCTGGAGCCAATGGAGTCACTGAAGGAGGAGCTGGGGGAGGAAGAGAGTCAGGGAGTATGTGTCATGATGGAGAAGGCAGAGGATGTTTGCAGGAAGGGGAATTCTCAAAAAGTGAGGAAATCAGTAAAAAATCACTCTGCTGGCAGCACGTTTTCTGAAAGATCTGCTGCTTTTGTTTATACCTCTGAGTTCTACTTGTCCTAATGCAGGATAAACGTAGTGACAACACTCATGTTCCTGTTTCCCCTGTTGATGTTACTAGCGAAGTCATTCAGTTGTGTCCCAGTCTCTGCGACCCCATGGACTGCAGCCTGCCAGGCTCCTCTGTCCATGGAGTTTTTCAGGTGAGAACACTGGAGGAGGTAGCCACCGGGCCTGCAGACAAGTGCAGCCCACAGAACTTTCTGCGTCAGGGGTCTTCTCATAGCTGATGGCTGCACTTTCAAGGGCAGTTCTTGAGCTGAGCTTCTGGATCACGTATTACAGAAAAAACATCTGCCATGTCCTCTATGTGTGTGTATATCTGGGGTACTGTCATTGATCTCCTCCATTCAGCCTGCAGTGTGTTAGCTCTCAAAGGAGAAACAGAGTTCAGGAGAGCACACGGCCCCAGGAGACACAAGACATGAGCATTCCTCCTGCCCCACAGACAGCGAGGCAGTAATTCCAAGGCCGTGGTGACTGTGCCTGTGTGTGTGAATCTGTGTTTGTGTGTGTATTGTGCTTGAGAATGTGTTGCAGGGGTGCTGTGCATACTGTGTTTGTGTGTATATGTGGATGTATATGTGTGTGTGTAATATTTGTGTGTACGTGAATGTTGTGTGTCTATTTGTGTATAGATGAATATATATGTGTTATGTTTGTTCGTGTCATATGTATGCTTATACATGTGTTTGCATGTTTGTGAGCATATGCACGAATGGTGTGTGTTGTGTTTCTATGCATGGGTTGCTGTGAATATGTGTGTGTGAGTGGTCTCTGTGTCTGATGTTTGTGTTTGTGTGCTGTGTATGCATGTTCATATGTCTCTGAGTAAATGTGTGTTCATGTGTGTGTGTGTGTGTGTGCTATGTTTGTACTTTAGTGCGTGTATGTGTGTAAGTAGTGTATGTGTTGTGTTTGTGTGTATATTTTGTTTGTATGTTTGTGAGTGTGTTTCTCCTGAGAAACCTCACAAGTTAACAGATCTGCTCCATGCTGGAGACAAACACTGGCACGTGGCCCACATGTGGCGATGCCCCATCGGGCAGGGTCTGGGGTGAGGCCGCCGGGGGCTGGGCAGACAGCTCTCTGGGCTTGAGAGTGGATAACTGGAATTCCTGGTGGGTGACATACCCTCCTTGGCAAAGAGGACTGGGAATTGCTCTAGAAAACATCATGAAATGTCCTGGAATCTTTCAAGGGGACAAGTTCTCAGGAATGTGTAGTTTGAACTCAGCATACACATCTCCAGGGACACAAAGTCCCCGGCAGTGTGATCACCTGAGTCGGTGGCCTGGAGCTGAGCGCCAAGGACCCTGGCCTCCTGGCAGGACCGGACCCCATGTGGAGAGGGAGCCTGTGCATGTCTGCTGCCATCCTCACCGCCCAGTGCTCAGCCTCTGTGGCCCTCACTGCCAGGCTACCCCCACAGATCATTCAGGCCCCATGAGCCCCTCACCAGCCCCTCCAGCAACGTCCTGCTCATGTCACCTGGCACACTGGCCACAGCTCCTGGGACAGTGTCTGTCAGGATGCATCTCTGGTCATTTCTCCCCATCACAGAATCTCCCCACCTCAAGTGGAGACCACGTGCAGGGGAAACAGGGTCCCTAAAGGAGGTAACAAGGTCTCAGACACCCCCTACCCAGTCCCATGCCAACAAACTAATACAAACAGCTTCCATGGGCAAGAGAAAGGCAAAAGTCAGGAGCCCCTGAAAGCCTGGAGGAAACATCAATAAGACACATGATGAGTTTTTTCTAGATGGAGGAAGAAGAATTTGAAATCCCTCTCCTGGAGGAACCTGAAGAAGGTGTATCCCAGGATCCTTCTCCAGACGGGTCAGAAGGTAGAGCAACTTTCTAGCAGACATGAACTTGAGAGAGGCTGGGCTGGGGCTGAGGGGCAGGTGGTGTGCTGGGGGGCAGCGGGAGTCCCCCCGTCAGAGATTCGCCCACCGGGTGGCCGTCACCGGGTATTTGGGTTGGGCCTCCCGTCATCCCAGCCAGACAGAATGGAAGGGCCCCTGATGGTGCCATGGGTCAGAGGGGGCAACAGACCACAGCCACTGCCCCTTCACTGAGTGTCAGGAAGGATGTGTTCGTGAGTGTGACAGACGGCTCGCCCCAGGCCCCTGGTGGGTGTCATGCTGGCTCTGCTGTGAGACTCTCAGGACCACGGGGGCTGCAAAGCACTAGTGAACACAGGATGCAATCAAGAGCCTACAGGTCTGGGCTCTGTCTTCCCAAGGGGCTCCCTCCTCCCAAAAGCTGTTTCATCAAAGTCAAGGCCTTCACTTTCATGGGCTCAACTTGACATCTAACCTGGGGAGACAGAACTTAGGAATTTAGGAATGCTGGAAATCCATCACTTTCCTGGATAAAGGAATTGATTGGCAATTTATTATGCATTGCAACACAACTATGTTTTAGTAGACAAACTTCAGTGGCCTGAGCCATTGGGAGAAACCCATAATATTAAGCTGCATAGGAGAGCGACAGTCCCAGTGTTCACACCTGATTTACCCTTTTTGCAGCAATCGGGGTTAAGTATTACTTTAAAATTCCTCTTCCATGCTCAATGTATTTGGCTTTTAAGTCCAAAGGCATGGCATGAGTGTCTCCAGGCTTGCCCAGATGGGAGACCACTGTCTGCCTCTAGCTTTGCATTTGAGTACAGATGGACATTGCCCTTCCTTGCTTCTGTGGAACTCCCAGTCATTCACTCAGGTCATCTGGGGAAGTTGGAGGGAGCCCATATCTTCCAGTCAGAGTTGGTGGGTAGGTCAACCCACCAAGGCAGAAAGGCAGGAGAAAAACACCCCTGCTGGGGAGAGCTGGAAGACGGTGCCATTCTTGGCCTCAGAGGCTGAGGGTTCTGCACTGAGACACAGCAATGTCTTTGCTGGGAACAGACTGGGAATCAGCTAGGGCTTGGTGCTTCTCTATGGGTTGCGGGTCCTGGGACCTGCAAGGCCAGAAGGGAATTCTCTTCATGCCCTCCAGCCGCAATATTTCTAAAATCTGGACATGGGGTCCTCAGTATGAGATGGGCATGAAACATCTACTTGCAACTGATGGTTCTGATATTCTCCTGGGTGAGGGTGTCTACTCCAAACTTCACCGGTGGAACTTAGGACTGTGACCCCAGTGTGAGCTGTGCTATGGAGCTGGGCATCTGGCTGAAAGGACCCCACCCTCACAACACTCCTTGTTGGGAAAAGTGAAGGTATTGTGGCGTGTTTGATCATGGCAGGGAGATGACAGACACAGAGGCTTGTGCTTCCAACTTCACCATCTTCCTGGAGAGGGTCTCCAACCAGAGGTGCTGGAGGAAGCTCAGGCCCCCAGTTCATGAGGGGGTGATCCCCCCTGATGGGAATAGGTGGCCTGAGAAGAAGTTTCAAAACATAAGCATAAAATGTGGCGATCTACCATATGATCCTGCAATTCTACTTCTGGGGAATATACCCCATAGTGTTGAAACAGATGGTGAATATATGTGCACTGAGGTGCATAGTAGCATTATTCACAATAGCAAAAAGTGGAAACAACCCCCCAAATCCATATATATATGAAGCTCCTCCTGGTGGGAAAATCTGGGAGCGGGAAAAGCGCCACGGGGAACAATATCCTTGGGAGGAGAGTGTTAGAGTCCAAGCTCAGCGTGCTCGCCGCTGGGAGACCCAGGCCTTCCAGCAGGGGCACTGTGCGTGGGAAGGGAGGGAGCTGCAGCTCATGACACCCCAGACATCCCGTCCTTCTGGGTAGGGCTGTGGGGGACCGCTCTGAGTGCACACCTCTGGGGCTTCCTGCCTGTCTCCCTTGGCCTGGAGTGCACCTCCAGGCCCCTCACTTGCCTGCTCCATCCCAGGGGTCCCTGGCCCCTCCTGTTTCCAGGGCAGCCTCTGGGAGAATCTGTAAATTCTTCAAGGGTAAGTGAAATAAAGTCATTTTGTTTCTAAGTGAATAGACTCATTACTTCATAGCCACTAAACTAATAGCTAAAGTCATTTACATTTCCTTTAAGATAAGAAAATAAATATCTTTCACTTAGGTTCTTTCTTTTTAACACTGTTGGCTTAATTGATCTCATCCTAGAAAATAAAAGTATTGACCAAATGACAGGCAGTCACTCACAAAACATCAAGTCACTAAATGGAAAATGGCAATCATTCAAAACACATCTTTCATTAAAAATTCTAAAGGAATTGCTTTAAATTTTACGGAATATGGGGTTTTCTCTCCTTTATTACTAAAAATCAAGGAAAATCCCTCCCACAACATTTCAGAAGGAAGGGTAATTGTTGCTTCACAGCATCACTCCCCGAGTATCAGAGAACAGGGACTGCACTGTCGGTTTATTCTGGAAATCCCATGAAAGAAAGAGGTTTTGTGGATGAGGTCATGTGTAGGGGGAAGAGAGGGGGTTGTCTTGGCCAAAGTTGTGAAAATAGTGACATTTGGAATTCATTATTCTAAAAAAAAAAAAATCACTACACTGGAGCAAAGTATGAAAGAGAGATCTGGAGAGTCCGAAATGACCAGTGAGCCCACAGGATGCTTGCTCCTTGGTGGGTCAAAGCCATGGCTAAAAATCTCGGAAATTTTCCAGCTCTGAATTCTCCTGTAATAACTTTCATACACTCTGTAGAAAATTAAAAATAATGAGAGTTTTCAAACAACTCTTGGAAGACACTGAGAGTGACCAAGTACAGGGAGAGGCTATGGGGAACATGACACTTCACTCAGGGGCCACGTGGCCGTCACATGTATGTGGTTCCCCCTGAGAGCACATCCCCATCCTGCTGATCCAGGGATGTCGCTCAAGCAGAAATTCACAGGGACCTACCTGAGAGTAAGAGGATGCAAATGGGGGCAGCCAGAGAGGGTAGATATTGACAGAAAACTCTCTCAGAAGCGCATGGGTGGGAGCATGAGCAATTCTGCATAAAAACTCCCTTCAAATCTTTGGATGACCCAGGAATTGCAGTCTCTAAAGGGTCCAGGGGAAACACTTTAGAAGGATGAATAAGCTGGTCAGAGATTTCATAAGTTGCCCTTAGCAGCAAAGACAGAATTTTAGATTCTAGTCCACCAAGTATTCCACTGAAATACTAGTGGGAGTAAAGATCACCTCAGGACTAAGGGACTTGCCCTGAAAGAGCAAACCTGGAACAGCTCCTTGGTTTTGACATTAAGCCTTCCCAGGTTAAGTTCAAAGGCATCGACCAGTAATTAAAGTGCCTGCTGGAGCAAACCCAGTATTCTTCAGAAGAGCATAATAATATCCCAAGTCTCTACAACATGCTATGGACAATATCCTGTAAACTATTAAAAGTTATTATTTTTAACATGAAGGTTCAGTTCAGTTCAGTTCAGTCACTCAGTTGTGTCTGACTCTTTGTGACTCTTTGTGCAGCACGCCAGGCCTCACTGTCCATCACCAACTCCCAGAGTTTACTCAAACTCATGTCCATCGAGTTGGTGATGCCATCCAGCCATCTCATCCTCTCTCATTCCCTTCTCCTCCTGCCCCCTATCCTTCCCAACATCAGAGTCTTTTCCAATGAGTCAACTCTTCGCATGAGGTGGCCAGAGTATTAGAGTTTCAGCTTTTGCATCAGTCCTTTCAATGAACACCCAGGACTGATCTCCTTTAGGATGGACTAGTTGGATCTCCTTGCAGTCCAAGGGACTCTCAAGAGTCTTCTCTGACACCACAGTTCAAAAACATCAATTCTTCAGTGCTTAGATTTCTTCACAGTCCAACTCTCACATCCATACATGACCACTGGAAAAATCATAGCCTTGGCTAGATGGACCTTTGTGGGCAAAGCAATGTCTCTGCTTTTTAATATGCTATCTAAGGTAGAAAAGTTGAAAGTTATAAAACTTCCCTCTACACAGGTTTATCTGCATCTCATAATGTTTTGTGTGTTCTCTTTTCACTATTACTCAGTTTATGATATTTTGCATATTCTTTGTGATATATTTTATCACTCATGGATTATTAAGGAGAATGTATTTAATTTCAAAATATTTGAGTATTTTCTAGAAATTGCAGTATCCAGCATGGTAGACACTAGCCATATATGGTTATTGAGCATTTGAAATATTGCTGTACCTGGGAAACTGAACTTTTATTTCATGATAATTTGTTTTAATTTAAATTTAAACACTGAAGCACTGTAAAATATTTTACTATAGAAATACACTTCACTCTAATGATTGTATCTATCACATATTATTGTTGTATCGCAATGTAAACCTTGGGGACATTTATCGTTTCTAGTGTCAGAACATAAGGACATCATCACTGATTTAGTCACTGTCTGAAGACTGATTCCCTTTGAACAATCTTCCTAATGAGTGTTGTGGTACTTTCATGAACACTTTGTGTACACAGCATGGGTGACAGTGACACAGAGCTACAGTTAGTTGTTATTAAATTTAAATCCTGGTGATTATTTTACTTATACTAGATTCAGATTAAGTTTTAGTTAAAAGTAAGCACGGAGAAAATTTAAGCTTCAAAATGAAGCCATCATACTGATGCAGAATGAATGGAGATGACAAAGCAGGTACTAAACTGGAACAGGAGAGAGAAAAAGCCTAGAAGATGTTTTACAACATTTACGATGAATGGTAATTGCAGTGGGCTGCAGTGCAGTGAAACCAAGAAAAAAGAAACAAAAAAAAGGTGTTAGTGATCTTTTCAGTAAATACATACAGGGTTTGGTAAAGGGTTTCCTCTTAGCCATCAAAAACAGACTTGACAAAACTAGTAACGGAAGCCAGAACTGAATGGCCAACAAAAAACACTTATGGACGGCTTTTAACAGACTCAGGAGTTGCAACTTGGGCCAGCTATAATACAGCTTGGATTATTGGGTGAAAAAAAAAATTCAAACTGAGAGATGATAAAAAATATTACTAATCTGGTTATGGAAAATTTTCTTGCAAATTTTAAAAGAAAAAAACTAAAAATTCTAATGTATACAAAACATGAAAGACCTTCCACCAAATAATTGCCCAGAGAGATCTTTAAAATAATATCAAAGAGCAATGGATTTAAAGTTTTAAAAATTGCAAGTCTTTTTCTTTAGAACTACATGAGAAGTGTGACTTTAGACATGATTGATATAACACTTTGAGTATATCTTTATTTTTTAAAGCCTTTCTCCTCTTTATTTTAGCCATGGATGGAAATGTGTGATTTTCTCTTGAGATGAAAATATTTTCAATGCGTGGTAATCTTGCCTGATGGATTTAGTATTTTCTGTATAACTGATATAGAGAAAACAGCAGCAAACTGGGAGGGAAATAGCTTATCCTCAGAGTAGTAATGTTTGAAGGCTTTCAAAGTATGTTGGTTTTTCCCTCCTTCCAACTGTGTGTCTCCATTTTCTTCTTCAGTTCAGTTCAGTAGCTCAGTAGTGTTTGACTCCTTGTGACTCTACGAATCATAGCCATGCCAGGCCTCCCTGTCCATCACCAACTCCCGGAGTTCATTCAAACTCATGTCCATCCATCCAGCCATCTCATCTTCTGTCCTCCCCTTCTCCTTCTGACCCCAATCCCTCCCAGCAACAGGGTCTTTTCCAATGAGTCAACTGTTCGCATCAGGTGGCCAAATTATTGGAGTTTCAGCTTTAGCATCATTCCTTCCAAAGAAATCCCAGGGATGATCTCCTTTAGGATGGACTGGTTGGATTTCCTTGCAGCTTTCTTCACAGTTCAATTCTCACATCCATACACGACCACTGGAAAAACCATAGCCTTGACTAGACGGACTTTTGTTGGCAAAGTAATATCTCTGCTTTTCAATATGCTATCTAACTTGACCATAACTTTCCTTCCAAGGAGTAAGCGTCTTTTAATTTCATGGCTGCAATCACCATCTGCAGTGATTTTCTTCTCACAGCTCACAAAATGTAAGGGTCTTGTAGTTAAGAGTTGTTCTTTGTAGGTTTTTTTTCTTTCCCCAGATGAAAGTCCTATCACTCCTTTGTTTGGTTCTCTATGCATTATTTGACTTGCTCAGTTCTTGCCTGATTGGGTCAATGAGCTCTTTTAGCTGTGCTTAGTTGCCCAACATTTCACATGATGTTAGCCACTCAGCATTTCACATGATGTACACTGTATATCATTTAAATAAGCAGGGTGACAAGATACAGCCTTGATGTACTCCTTTCCAAATTTGGAACCAGTCTGTTGTTCCATGTCCAGTTCTAACTGTTGCTTCAAGATTTCTGGGAGCAATATCAATAACCTCAGATATGCACATGCTAAGTTTCCAAGTTGCTTCAGTCGTGTTTGACTCTGCACAACCCCATAGATGGCAGCCCACGAGGCTCCCTCATCCCTGGGATTCTCCAGGCAAGAACACTGGAGTGAGTTGCCATTTCCTTTTCCAATGCATGAAAGTGAAAAGTGAAAGTGAAGCCACTCAGTCGTGTCTGACTCTTAGGGACCCCACGGACTGTAGCCTACCAGGCTCCTCTGTCCACGGGGTTTTCTAGGCAAGAGTACTGGAGTGGGGGTGCCATTGCCTTCTCCAGATATACAGATGACACCACCCTTATGGCAGAAAGTGAAGAGGAACTAAAGAGCCTCTTGATGAAAGTGAAAGAGGAGAGTTAAAAGACTTGTTTAAAACTCAACATTCAAAAAATGAAGATCATGGCATCCAGTCCCATCACTTTATGGCAAACAGATGGCAAAACAATGAGAACAGTGACGGAATTTATTTTTTGGGCTCCAAAATCACTGCAGATGGTGACTGTAGCCATGAAATTAAAAGATGCTTCCTCCTTGGAAGAAAAGCTATAACACTGGGATAACCCAGAGGGATGGTATGGGGAGGGAGGTGGGAGAGGGGTTCAGGAGTGGGAACTTAGGTACACCTGTGGCGGATTCATACTGATGTATGGCAAAACCAATACAGTATTGTAAAGTAAAAAAATAAAAAAAAAATAAAAAAAAGAAAAGCTATAACCAACCTAGACATCATATTAAAAAGCAGACATTACTTTGCTGACAAAGGTCCATCTAGTGAAAGCTTTGTTTTTTCCAGTGGTCATGTATGGATGTGAGAGTTGGATTGTAAAGCAAGCCAAGCACTGAAGAATTGATGCTTTTGTACTGAGGTGTTGGAGAAGACGCTTGAGACTCCCTTGGACTGCAAGGAGATCCAACCAGTCCATCCTAAAGGAGATCAGTCCTGGGTGTTCATTGGAAAGGCTGATGCTGAAGCTGAAACTCCAATACCTGGCCACCTGATGTGAAGAATGGACTCACTGGAAAAGACCCTGTTGCTGGGAAAGATTGAAGGCGGGAGGAGAAGGAGATGACAGAGGATGAGATGGTTGGATGGGATCAGCGACTCGATGGACATGAGTTTGAGCAAACGTCAGAGGTTGGTGGTAGACAGGGAAGCCTGACATGGTGCAGTACATGGGATCGCAAAGAGTTGGAGACGACTGAGCAAATGAACTGAAATGACCAGGCTGAATGCCTAGTTTATAGTCTGGAAATGACTTACTACACAGCATCAGTAAATTGGTAAAAAAAGAAAAAGCCAGACACCAGAGAGGGAGACTCTTATGCAGCATTAATAATATACGTACATACATACATATATATATATGTGTGTGTGTGTGCGTGTGTGTGTGTGTGTGTGTGTGTGTGCTGGAGAGGGGCATGGCCACCCACTCCAGTATTCTGTGTGTATGTGTGTGTGTATACATATATAGTTGTTCAGTTGCTTGGTCATGTCCGACTCTTTGCCATCCATGGACTACAGCATGCCAGGCTTCCCTGTCCTTCACCATCTCCTGGAGCTTGCTCAAACTCATGTCCGTTGAGTTAATGATGCCATCCAACCATCTCATCCTTTGTTGTTCCTTTCTCTTCCTGCCTTCAGCCTTTCCCAGCATCAGGGTCTTTTGTAATGAGTCAGTTCTTCACAACAGGTGGCCAAAGTATTGGACCTTCAGCTTCAGCATCAGTCCTTCCAAAGAATATTCAGGCTGTTTTCCTTTTGGTTTGACTGATGTGATCTCTGTGCAGTCCAAGGGTCTCTCAAGAGTCTTCTCCAACACCACAGCTCAAAAACATCAGTTCTTCAGCAATCAGCCTTCTTTATAGTCCAACTCTCACATCCATACATAACTACTGAAAAACCCATAGCTTTCAGTATACAGACTTTTGCTGGCAAAGTGATATCTTTGCTGTTTAATACATTGTCTAGATTTGTCATACTTTTCCATTCATGGAGCAAGTCTCTTCTAATTTCATGGCTGCAGTCATCATACACAGTAATTTTGGAGCCCAAAAAAGAAAATCTGGCACTGTTTCTATTTTTTCCCTTTCTACTTGAGATGAAGTGATGGGACCAGATGCCATGATCTTTGTTTTTTGAATGTTGAGTTTTAAGCCAGCTTTTTCACTCTCCTCTTTTACCCTCATCAAGAGGCTCTTTAATTCCTCTTCGATTTCTGGCATAACGGTGGCATCATCTGCGTATCTGAGGTGATTGATATTTTCCTGGCAATCTTGATTCCAGCTTGTGCTTCATCCAGCCTAAAATTTCTCATGATGTTCTCTGCATATAAGTTAAGTAAACAGGCTGACAATATACAGCCTTGTTGTACTCATTTCCCAATTTTGAATCAGTCTGTTGTTCCATGCAAGGTTCTAAGTGCTGCTTCTTGACCCACAAACAGATTTCTCAGGAGACAGGTGAGGAGGTCTCATATTCCCATCTCTTGAAGATCATAGTTTGTTGTGATCTACACAGTCAAAGGCTTCATCATAGTCAATGAGGCAGAATTAGATGTTTTTCTTGAATTCCCTTGCTTTCTCTATGATCTAACAGATGTTGGCAATTCGATATCTGGTTCCTCTGCTTTTTGTAAACCCAGCATGGAAAATTGTAAATATTATATATATATATATATAGCATATCTTTTATTAAAGTCACATTCCTTAAGTATCAGGAGGGAAGGGAGCCAAGTACTTGGTAATTAGGAAAGCTAGTGGAGGTGATGGAATTCCAGCTGAACTCTTTAAAATCCTGAAAGATGGTGCTGTTTAAGTGCTGCACTCAGTGTGCCAGCAAATCTGGAAAACTCACCAAAGGCCACAGGATTGGGAAAGGTCAGTTTTCATTCCAGTCCCAAAGAGAGCCAGTGCCAAAGTATGGCGAATAATTACATTGAATACATGTCAATTCATTCTTGGATGTGTCTCAGGGACTTTTAAACTGCACATTCTTATAACAAAACAAGTATTCATATAACCATGTTCAGATTATTTTGATGAAATGATTAAAGTAATGAGATGGGAAATAAATAGCAGAATGATTTTCTTTGTCTCATCTACAGCATTAACCTAGGATGCAAGAATAAGAATAATTGAATGTATTATACTGAAAATTATCACTGCAGCTAGCTTGTTTTTTTTTTTTTTCATGTTAAGCCTGAATTTAATTTTCTTTGAGGAGTATATGTGCTTCTTTGGTTGAATATTTACTTGTGGAAAGTTGTAATACAAAGCATGTTAAATTCACACCTAAGAATTTTGACTGAAATGCTGATGATGAAAACTATAGTGACCAAGCCCTCCCACATTCTGCAGAGTGAAACAGAATCTGTCCTCTCAGAGTGACCACCTCTGCAGGAGTCCTCTGCTTCTTTGCCAGGTGCTTCTCATATCCTTGGGCCTTTGCTAACTTCCCTGGTGGTTCAGTTGGTAAAGTGTCTGCCTACAATGAGGGAGACCTGGGTTCAATCCCTGGGTCGAGAAGATCCTCTGGAGAAGGAAATGGCAACCCACTCCAGTACTCTTGCCTGGAAAATCCCATGGACAGAGAAGTGTGGTAGGCTACGGTCCATGAGGTCGCAAAGAGTCAGACATGACTGAGCGACTTCACTTCACTTTAGGGACTGAACAACAACAGCAATAGTTTCTTTCCAATAGTATGTTAGTTTCTACCATACAGCAAAGTGAGTCAGCTATAGATAAATAGCAGCTATATTAAAGGTCCAGTCCTATATGTTTGGGGGAAATCAGAGCAAGGCACATGTCCCTCTTTTGGACATAATGGGTTAGGGCATGGAGACGATGATTTTAAGATGACCAAGAAAGGAGAGTTGGCATAGATCACATGTGACCTCCAGACAAGAGGAAGAACGTGGAAATGTGCTTGAGGAAAGCCTACACATTACTAGGTGAAGAGGACCCAGTGGAAGAGGAGAAAAGGGACAGGAATGTCTCTATTTTATCCAGAGATTTAAAATAACTTTTGCAGCAGGAAAGCCACAGAAGTCTCTGAAACCTCAGTTACACATAATTTCTACCAGTACATAATGATGAATCCAGGGAGAATGTAGACTTTGACTGACAGAGGGGTTGAAAATGTTGCTCAAACCTTCTAGGGGAAAAAGGGGAGGGGAGATGTCTGGAGGGTGGACCAAGTCTACACCAAAATCATCTTGAGCTTTTACAAAAACTGAAATTAATCCCTGTGTTCTTTTTTTTTTTGACATTTTAATCTTCTTTATTTAAAAAATATAATTTTTTAAAATTTAATTTTATTATTATTATTTTTTTACTTTACAACATTTATCCTTGTGTTCTTAGAAGGACTAGTGGTGCTTTCCAAGAAGAAAAATAGATTCCAATTTGCACAAATATGAGAGAACAGAAAAGTTTTATTAAAATAACAATAAGCAAATGATACATCTGCATGGGGCAGCTATTAGTTTCACAGGAAAAGCAGAGAGAGAACAGGTTATTCAGCAAGCTCGTTGTTATTGGTCAAAGATTTCCTACAGATACATCTGAATACACCAAGCACTAGTCCCTTATCTGTTGAATATATTTTGCACCTTTTGGCATTTCAGATAGTTGAGTTCTGAAAGATCTATTTGCCAGAGAACTCTTTGTTCATAATGGTCAGTTGATAAGGAACACTTTGAAGCTTTCAGTAAAATTACAAGTGAACAAATTTCCATTCATCTAGAAAGATTTCTATCCGTATCTCCTTTAGTAAGCTTAACTAATGGAAAGAATCAATTTTTCTAATAAACTATAAGGGTAAGATGATCAACACCATCTAAAGACAAAATAAGTGAGAAAAAGCTGTAGGAAAAGATCACCCACCAAGCTAAAAAGAATCTAGAGGGGAAATCCTTTCTAGGGATAAAGAGAGAAACCTCGGGGTCATCTTCTTGGGTCTCCTGCATTCCCTGTCTTGGTGTCTCTGAGAAAGAATTCACAGATAGGGAGCATCAATACTTTCTGCTTTGGAGTTCCACAAGTTGAGAATTTATCCCTTCCCTGTTAAATCAATCAAACATATACCAATTATTAATAGTGAACTTACTCTCCTTAGCCCTGAGAGTCTCAGAAAAAGGAGAATGCTCTGAGTTACATGGGGCAGGACCACCCGAAAATATTCAGGAAATATAGACAGATTTTCATGAAGTTTAATCCTTAAACAGAGAGAAGGCAAAGGAAGCAACCTGTAACAACTTAAAGATGAGTTCAAAAATCTCATTCTGACTCAAAACATCATCTCTGGCTGTTTGCTGCCTTGAAACCCAGTAAGCTTCCCTTTCTGCCAATTGCCTTTCCATTTTCACCTTCCACTTTTGCTGTTCTAGATTATCCTTCAGCTTTTCGATTTCTTCTTCGAACTCCTGTTTTATCTGAGCTTTTGCTCTCTCTAGCTCTTCTCTGTAATTTTCTTGTAACACATGGGTTTGTTTCTGAATCTCCTCCTCCGTCTTCTGATACAGGCTATTCATGTAGTATCTCCCCTTGCACTTGTCCACCACATCCTGGACCAGGGCCAGCAGCTGCTCCCTCTGGTTCTCTTGCTCAGCTCCTGTGGCCTTGTTGTTGAAAACACAGTAGCGATCTCTGAACTTGTGAATCAGCTCTCGGATGGCTGTAGGAGCTTGCTTTAAGTAATCACGGAAATCCATGCCTTCTAAGTCATCTTTCCGGGTGAATAAGAGAATCATGTGTTTCCTAGCTGTGTCTCCAAACATTGTCAGGATCTTCTCTGTGGCTTTCTGGTCTTCGGGTGTGTAACGGCCCAGTGGGATGACCAGGAGCAGAGCGTGAGGTCCCGGGGAGGTCAGCACCATGCAGCGGGTAATCTCCTTGCGAGTCTCAGCATCTGGGGTCTCCGTGTC
The DNA here is from genome assembly GCA_006410535.1 of Litocranius walleri. Taxonomy (NCBI): domain Eukaryota; kingdom Metazoa; phylum Chordata; class Mammalia; order Artiodactyla; family Bovidae; genus Litocranius; species Litocranius walleri. Next base: position 129,103 of record SJYG01001103.1, read on the forward strand.
AAAGAGGCCAGGTGTGTCCACGACGACAACTTCTCTCCCCTTCCAGGTGCTGCTTCCTTTCTGACAGTGCTTGGTGATGGATCCAGCCGAAAAGATAGACGGAAACACTTTCTCTCTGAGGATGCTGTTTCCTGTTGCGCTTTTTCCTGCCCCTGTCTTACCCACTAAGACAAGTCTCAGCTGGGAATCTCCAGGGTTTGAAAGCCCTGGAACATCAGGAAACAGAAGACCCAGTGTTAGAATGAACTTCAACCATCTCCCTTGCAATGCTCCCACCCACCGAATAAATATTCAACCCTGAATATTCATTGGAAGGACTGATGCTGAGGCAGAAGCTCCAGTACTTTGGCCACCTGATGCAAAGAGCAGACTCATTGGAAAAGATTCTGATGCTGGGAAAGTTTGAAGGCAAAAGGAGAAGGGGGTGGCAGAGGATAATCAATGGTCATGAATTTGCACAACCTCCAGGAGAGAGTGGAGGACAGAGGAAGCTGGCAAGCTGCACTCCATGGGCGTGACTTAGAAACTGAACAGCAATAACAACAGATATTTTTCAGGATCCCTTTCAGCTCTTATTCTGACCTTGTGGAAGCAAACAGCTCATAGAGGAGGAAACAATATGATTAAGAAGAGGACTCTGAGTTACTACCATTAGCTGTTCTTCATAAGATAGGTAACACAAAATTGACTGTGCATATTTGCCTTCCTAGGAAAGTTGAAAGTTAATATTAGAGCAGTGGAGCACAGCAATTGAAACCTGAATTTAAACACCAAATCATCTACCAGCTCTTTCTGTGCTGGTATTCTGCAAGTCTCTGCATATCTCCGCAATGTGTCTATAAAGTCAAAGTCCTCTAGATTTGTCAGGCATAGACCCAGGACCAGAGAGAAGGCAATTGACAATCACAAATGAAAGCCTGTTTTCTGAGAAATCAGACTTTGCCGGGTGGCCCTTGGACTTAAGGGTCTGATTCCTGAATGAAGAATCCTATGTTACGTTTACCCATTTCTGCTTTGAGACAATGCCTACATTATCCTATGTACAACATTATAGACACTGTTACCAACTCCAGTTTATTTTCAGAGCCATCACCATTCACTCTCAGACTGGAAAGCTAGGAGTTGCCCTTGACTCCCCTCTTTCCCCTACTTTCCAGACCCAACCCATCAGCATGTTCTCTTGGGTCCAAATCTGTTCGCCTGTCCTTGTTTTGAAGATCATCATTCCAGTCCAGATTCCATCACCACCTCTGCCTCCGCAGTCTCCTAACAGGTGTTTCCACTTCTGCTTTGTCCCTTTCAGTCTATTTGTGAGGTGGGCTAATCTTTAAAAAATATCAAATAGAACCAGGAACTTGCAGAAACCCCTCCTGTGATGTCCACAAAATCTAGTTAACCTCCATCTCCCACACACTTTCTGATGAAGTGGTTGCTGATCCCTGAATCACTAAGCCAGAGTTTTCCCCATTTGTGAACCAGAATCCCAGGATAAAAGAAGTAAATTTCCCAGTGCTGTAAACACTGGATATGGGATGGCTAAGATTTATTTAAGAAAAAATATACATAAGAATTCAGAATATTGTTAATAGTTGGCCTCACAATAGACGCTCCAACCTAAGGAGATCCCAGGGCATTGGCTGGCCTTAGAGAGAGGGTGGAGGAAATTCATGGCCCAGCAGTGAAAAGGCACCAAGGCCAGTGCCAACACTGCAACCATTGGCCAACGCTGATAATGAATGGATGGCAACCTCTGAAGATGGCAGCCATAGCCACGAAGGGTCCATCTCTGCACTCGTGCCTCTTGGGAAGGTGGATTCTCAGCTCCTCTCCCCAGGATGCTGAGTCTGTTTCTCCAACCCTTCAGTCTGACTGGGCCATATGACTTGCTTTGGATCATAGGATCATGAAAACATGGTTAAGCAGAGAATCCAAAAGCTCTGACACATTGTGCTTTGCCTTCTCTTTCTGATTCTTGGAACCCTACACCTGCCCTGGACTAGCCTACTTGATGAGGGGCACACGGCCCTGTTACCTCTGTGACCCAGAGCTTGCTGACCACCAGACACGTCTGTGAGGCTATCCAAGATTATTGTGTTGTATCCTGAACCACCAGCCAAGCACCCACACATGAGTCAGTCTGGCTGAGATTAGCCAGGTTGGTCAGACCCAAGCACAGCCCAAGTGAGTGACCCTCAAAATTAAGAGCCAAGTAAATGGTTGCTGTTTTAGGTTCCTAAATTGCGGGATGATTTGCTAAACCAGCAAAAGCACAAATGATAGACTCTATTCCTAGGACAAAGTGGTAGAGGGGGGGTTATATGAGAAACGGAGTGATCAGTCTGTTGAGTTTGTTGCTTAGAGTGAGGCCATTGGGAGCAGGGAAATTAGGGGCCTGAATGAGGTATTGATCACCCCCACGTTCCTCCTTCCCAGTCCTCTTTGGCTGAAGAGAGGGGCAGAGAAACTACCTGGGAGTCCACAATCCCTGATCCATGTGCCCACATGGCAGGAAGTAGCAAAGAAGAAACCTCTTCAAGCCCTGGAGAAGTTAGGATATTGGAACTCTCCTCCTGCTCGCTGTTAAGCTACATCACAAGGAGGATGCAGAGAGGGTGGAGAGAATGAGAGAGCAGAGCCAATGAAAGGAAATTGAGAAATGTAGTTGAAGACGTTTTGCTCTTGTACATGTTGGCTGGATAATAGGGCAGGAGAGTCTCAGCCCTCCCTCCAAGCCTGGCTGCCCTCCCCAAGCAGCCTCTCACCGTGGCTGGTCTTGGGTTCGCTGAGGTACTGGGCAGCCATTGTGGTTTGGATTCCTGGCAAGAAAGAAACAGAACTATTTTATGTCAGGGAAATGCAGAACAAACCAGAAACATCAACCTCCTGTAAACAACACTTTGTCTTTCTTCATAAACTTGCTACTCGATCTCTCTTCTATTTCTCAATACTTCTTAATTCTGCTTTCAGTCTCATTTTCAGACTGTCATTTTCCTTTACACAGATGTAAGTGCTTCAGGGGCTTTCTTGGCACTGGTTCTGGGTGCCCTTTCCTCCTCTATTCAGTGAATTATTGCTCTGAGTGCCATTTATATGTAGTCTGCAGCTTGGACCCTTCCCAGAGTTCCAACCTTTTCTATTCCATTCAAATTCTCCATTTGGCAATTTTGGCATCTCAAATCTATTTGGACAAAATAAAACCCTGATCTCCATCTCCAGCCTTGTTCGCATTTCAGTAAATGACATCATGAAACAGCTCATGCAGAATCTTGGGGTCATCTCTAAAACAATTCTTTCCTTACTTACTCACAGTCCATCATCAAATCCTATAGATTTTTGTTCCCCAAATGAAAAATTATCCATTTCTCACCATCTCCATATGAATCTAATCCTATCATTTGATTGCAATGTATTAGGCTCCCGGATGATACTGTATCTTCAATCCCTCCTCTACTCAATAGTCAGATGCCTTTATAAAATTTATAATCAAAGGATAATTGCTTTACAATATTGTGTTGGTTTGTACCTAACATCAGCATGAATCAGTCATAGGTTTACCATGTTCGCTCCCACTTGAACATCCCTCCCACATCCCTCTGCATCCTGCCCCTCTAGGTTGTTACTGAGCCCCGGTTTGAGGCCCCTGAGTCATATAGCAAATTCTCACTGGCTGCCTATTCTACATATGGTGATGTATATCTCCATGTTACTCTCTCTGTACACAGTCAGATGCCTTTTTGATATTTTTTTTTTCTCTTGTTTAGATTTTCTAATGAATTGCTTTTGTTTTTTATTTTTAAAATAGTTGAAAGCCCTTAGAATGGTCCCAAAGGCCTTGAACAATCAATTTCTCCCTCTCTTTCAAAAAGTTTTCATCATACTGGCCTCCTCAGTGTTCCCTGAATCCTCTAAGCTCCCCCCAGCTCCTAGACCTTTGAGGAGCACTTCCCCCTCCCTGGAGCACTCCCACCCCCCACCCAATGGCCAACTGGTTTCTGCTCAGCCCTGAGGCCTCAGTGTTTTGTTATTTCTCCAGAGGGATCTCTCCGCCCACATCACCAGCCAAGAAGACAGGTTTGGTGTGGAGTTTGTTCTAACCATACCCAAGAGTTTCTATAGAATACATACCAAGATAGGAAGTTGTTTGATTTTTTTTTTTTACTGTCTCCTTGTAGCCTGCTAGCTTTGTGATGGTGAACCTTCTGTGTCTTGCATATGCCCTTATTCCCTAGGGAAAAAGCACAGTATCCAACAAAGCATGGATCTCAAAAAATATTTGTTCAATAAATGAATTGATTAAACCCCTCCCCACACTGTTTCTTGCCTCCTCTGTGATTAAGCTTTATGTCTTGCTTACATCTGGCCATGAAAAAACTTATCTTTTCCTTATTAACAACACATTGCTCTTAAAATGTGGCATTACATTTTAGATATTTTCTTCCATCACTATGTACTAATGTTGGACAATGGAGAAAGCCATTTGAAGAATTCTTAGCAGAACAGATTTTAACTAGAACAGGCTGAAAATGCTATTTGTTAAAGACAAAGTCATCTGATAGGAATGCATCAAATATAAAAATTGAAACACTTTCTTTTGAAAGTTGATTAGGAATAAGAGTGGGAAATAGCTTCTTATAAACTGGGAAGTGAAATCACAGAATTTCAAAGAATAAGCTTTGTTCACAAAGTTGATGTTGGTTGTGAGCATTAGGAGAAGGAGTAAGATACCAGAAAAAGTAGCACGCAAGGTTTGGGTTATGTCTTAAAGTCTACCGTCCAATCTGTGGACTCTGTCTTCAGCATTCTTTAATGCTATTCTGTTTATCCTAATTCAGATATAAAACCAGAGGACTGACCTTCTCTACACACTGACACTGGATGGCTGAATTCTCCTCCTACTGTAAGGAACAAGCATCAGTTGGTCCCCTGCTTCTCCTGAATGGTAGACAGTAACATGGCTTGGTGTCTTCCTCCTCCTGTCTTCTAAAAGCTTCTTGTCAAGACTGGTTCAACAAGCAGGGTTTCGGAAAGTATGATATGGCGAGAGAATGAGAAATGAGACACAAGAATTCAAAGAAAAGTGAGGATCAAAGGACCAACACGGCTCCAAGGTGAAGGTGCCGAACTGAATCCAAGTCAGCTTAATTATACTTTCAGACGTGAATGAAAGAATATGTGAGGAGTTAAACTGTAACTCATGTGGTCTTCAGGGCCAAAGAACAAAATGATCATTAACCACTGAGTAATTAGGAAACAGTAACCAATAAGAACTAGGGACGGAGGTTCGTGACATTGAACAGGAGACAGGAATCAAGACCACCCCCAAGATAAAGAAATTCAAAAGAGCAAAATGGCTGTCTGAGGAGGCCTTACAAATAGCTATGAAAAGAAGCTAAGCAAAAAGCAAAGGTGAAAAAGAAAGATATACCCATTTGAAAGCAGAGTTCCAAAGAACTGCACTGCTAAGTCACTTCAGTCATGTCCTACTCCGTGCAACCCCATAGATGGCAGCCCACCAGGCTCCCTCGTCCCTGGGATTCTCCAGGCAAGAACACTGGAGTGGGTTGCCGTTTCCTTCTCCAATGCATGAAAGTGAAAAGTGAAAGTGAAGTCGCTCAGTCATATCCGACTCTCAGCGACCCCATGGACTGCAGCCTTCCAGGCGCCTCCATCCATGGGATTTTCCAGGCAAGAGTACTGGAGTGGGGTGAAGAAAGGCGTCCTCAGTGATCAATGTAAAGAAATAGAGGAAAACAATAGAATGGGAAAGACCAGAGATCTTTTCAAGAAAATTAGAGATATCAAGGGAACATTTCATGCAAAGATGGGCTCGATAAAGGACAGAAATGGTAGGGGCCTAACAGAATCAGGAGATATTAAGAAGAAGTGGCAAGAATACACAGAGGAACTGTACAAAAAAGATCTTCACCACCCAGATAATCATGATGGTGTGATCACTCACCTAGAGCCAGACATCCCAGAATGTGAAGTCAAGTGGGCCTTAGGAAGCAACACTACGAACAAAGCTAGTGGAGGTGATGGAATTCCAGTTGAGCTATTTCAAATCCTGGAAGATGATGCTATTAAAGTGCTGCACTCAATATGCCAGCCAACTTGGAAAACTCAGCAGTGGCCTTATGTCAGGGGACATTTAACTTTAAGGTGTCCAATATGTTGCACTTTTCTTCCTTTGTGTACCAGGATTCTCTGTTTCTTATCAGTTCTTATTCTGGGAATGAGAAGAGCTGCACACAGTTCTCAGGACTGAGATCATGGGAAAGGGTACCTGCTTGGATTCCTCTCAGTAGCTCTCTTCAATGACTCTTTTCAGTGTCAGAAACCTTGTATGTATTAGACTATCGATTTTGTTGCAATTGATGAAATTGCATCCTTTGTAATGGCTGAGTAATCACTTTACTAAAGATATATAGTCCTTCATTGCTGCTAATAAAATACACTACGCTTGCTCCACTAGAGACTTGGGTCCCCTATGTCCTTCTTTCTGTCTTCATTCTTTTGGAGCATAGAAACCTGCCAAGCTCACTCTCTTACCCAGGCTTTCAAGACTTCCTTGAGAGGACACACTGTGCCTTCATGAGTGGTGCAAGCCCTGTGCATGGGCTTTATTGGTTTTCCACATAACCCTGGAGATACTGCTCTCTCTCTCTCTCCTTTTCCCTCTTTCTTTTTGTTGACTCTGGTGCACCAGGCTCTGGTCTATAAAGAACATCACAGCTACAGGATTGGAAAAGGTCAATTTTCATTTCAGTCCCAAAGAAACACAATGCCAGAGAATGCTCAAATTACCGCACAGTTGCACTCATCTCACAAAACTAGTAAAGTAATGCTCAAAATTCTCCAAGCCAGGCTTCAGCAGTACGTGAATTGTGAACTTCCAGATGTTCAAGCTGGTTTTAGAAAAGGCAGAGGAACAAGAGATCAAATTGCCAACATCGCTGGATCATCAAAAGAGCAAAGGAGTTACAGAAAAACATCAATTTCTGCTTTATTGACTATGCCAAAGACTTTGACTGTGAGGATCACAATAAACTCTGGAAAAGTCTGAAATATATGGGAATACCAGACCACCTGACCTACCTCTTGAGAAACCTATATGCAAGTCAGGAAGCAACAGTCAGAACTGGACATGGAACAACAGACTGGTTTCAAATAGGGAAAGCAGTATGTCAGGGCTGTATATTGTGACACTACTTATTTAACTTCTATGCAGAATACATCATGAGATATGTTTGGCTGGAGGAAGCACAAGCTGGAATCAAGATTGCCAGGGAAAATATCAATAACCTCAGATATGCAGATGACACCACCCTTATGGCAGAAAGTGAAGAAGAACTAAACAGCCTCTTGATGGAAGTGAAAGACAAGAGTGAAAAAGTTGGCTTAAAGGTCAACATTCAGAAAACGAAGATCATGGCATTCGGTCTCATCACTTCATGGCAAATAGATGGGGAAATAGTGGAAAGTGTGGCTGACTTTATTTTTCTGGGCACGAAAATCACTATAGATGCTGATTACAGCCATGAAATTAAAGATGCTTACTCCTTGGAAGGGAAGTTATGACCAACCTAGACAGCATATTCAAAAACAGAGACATTACTTTTCCACGAAGGTCTGTCTAGTCAAAGCTATGGTTTTTCCAGTGGTCATGTATATGACAGTTGGTCTATAAAGAAAGCTGAGTGCAGAAGAATTGATGCTTTTGAACAGTGGTATTGGAGAAGACTCTTGAGAGTCCCTTGGACAGCAAGGAGATCCAACCCGTCCATCTTAAAGGAGATCAGTCCTGGGTGTTCATTGGTAGGGACTGATGTTGAAGCTGTAACTCCAATACTTTGGCCACCTGATGGAAAGAACTGACTCATTTGAAAAGATCTTGATGCTGGGAAAGATTGAGGGCAGAAATAGAAAGGGATGACAGAAGATGAATTGATTGGATAGCATCACCGACTCAATGGACATGGGTTTCGGTGGACTCTGGGAGTTGATGATGGACAGGGAGGCCTGGCATGGTATGGTTCATGGGGTCACAAGGAGTTGGATACTATTGAGTGACAGAATTGAACTAAAGACTAATATTCTTATCTATAGATTTTCCACCAGACACGTAAAACATGTGACTCTGAGACAGCAGGTGGGAAACAGTCTGGGGTCGGTTTTCCAACCGCAGGATCATATCATGTTTTCAAGATTATGAACTATTCCCTCTGGATTGTTCCAAGAGTTTCATGCCTTATAGCATCCAGTTTATCAATAATTATAAATTTCTCTTATGGCCCTTGCCAAGGCCTGCTTTGCTTTTGTTCTTCCCGTCTCCTGCATCTTGCCCTTTATGATTTTGCCCATGATGAGAAATGGTGAGAAATGCTAGTTACTGTTGTTGGCTTCGCTGTCTCTTGATCGTTCTTCTCCAGACTATACAGAAACACAAACACGTAATTAATAGGACTCCCATAACTAGAACAATTCTGTATCCAAATGTCTTGATCTGTTTTAAGGGATTAAGAGAAGAAAGATTATCAGCAACAGTATCAAGAAAATCTGATCCAGAAATTACATCAAGATGTTTATTAAAAGCTTTTAGTATATCTTGTAGATCTTGAATATCTACAGAAATATTGCCTTGGTTCAATAGGTGTTGTTTAACTTTATTCCAGTTGAATTGTGTCTTATTATATTTGAAAGCCATTACACAAAAGGAAGTATAGTTCCAATCACATCTTAATTTCACCTGTTTTTGTAAACTGATGAATTGATCTGCTAAACAGATTGTTGAAGGTCGGCCACTTTGGAGGCTGACTTTCCATCAATTTTTTCTTGAGTGGTCCAAAGGACATTGGCATCTTTATGTAATTCTTGTACAAAATGAACTGTTTGTATAGATTTATGAAGAGCCATTCTGGCTATGGCTGCCGTAGTGGTAATAGCGATCATGCCTAAGATGGCAGCAATGAGCAATCCCAAAACACGTTTAACACATTTAAGATTTTTCAATATTGCTTCAATATCATATAATGTAGGGTTTTCCTGCCAAGGTCATTGTAAATTAACTGGAACCCATATGCCAGTTCTGGTTTTAAGAATGTAAATACTCTGCCAACTTTCATCAAAAGAAATGGCATTATTTACACATGTATAAAATGAACAGTTAATACATGTTCCGTTCAGTACAGTTCAGTTCAGTCATTCAGTCATGTCCGACTCTTTGCGACCCCATGAATCACAGCACACCAGGCTTCCCTGTCCATCACCAACTCCCAAAGTTCACTCAGACTCCCGTCCATCGAGCCAGTGATGCCATCCAGCCATCTCATCCTCTGTCATCCCCTTCTCCTCCTGCCTCCAGTCCCTCTCAGCATCAGAATCTTTTCCAATGAGTCAGCTCTTCGCATGAGGTGGCCAAAGTACTGGAGTTTCAGCTTTAGCATCATTCCTTCCAAAGAAATCCCAGGGTTGATCTCCTTCAAAATGGACTGGTTGGATCTCCTTGCAGTCCAAGGGACTCTCAAGAGTCTTCTCAGACACCACAGTTCAAAAGCATCAATTCTTCGGTGCTCAGCCTTCCTCACAGTCCAACTTTCACATCCATACATGACCACAGGAAAAACCATAGCCTTGACTAGACGGACCTTAGTCAGCCAAGTAATGTCTCTGCTTTTGAGTGTGCTCTCTAGGTTGGTCATAACTTTTCTTCCAAGGAGTAAGCATCTTTTAATTTCATGGCTGTAATCACCATCCACAGTGATTTTGGGGCCCAATAAAATAAAATCTGTCACTNCCCTTCACTTTCTGCCATAAGAGTGGTGTCATCTGCATATCTGAGGTTATTGATATTTCTCCTGGCAATCTTGATTCCAGCTTGTGTTTCTTCCAGCCCAGCGTTTCTCATGATGTACTCTGCATAGAAGTTAAATAAGCAGGGTGACAATATACAGCCTTGACGTACTCCTTTTCCTATTTGGAACCAGTCTGTTGTTCCATGTCCAGTTCTAACTGTTGTTTCCTGACCTGCATACAGATTTCTCAAGTTGCAGGTCAGGTGCTCTGGTATTCCCGTCTCTTTCAGAATTTTCCACAGTTTATTGTGATCCACACACTCATCCCAAATTGGGATCATATTTTGCTGGTCCGATCATGAAAGCAAAAGGAATTCTTACACAAGTCTGAATAGTGTGGGTAGAGCTTTTTGTAAAATTAAAGGTAGCTTTTGGGTCATTTAAAATATATTCAGTATATTGTCCCTTCCAAGTGATTAGTTCTTTTAATGCCATGGGCATTTTCCATATTTCATCATAAATAGGACAATGATCTAAACGAGGCTCAGGGGGAGCTAACCCTACCCCATGCCATATGAGGGGTTGACTACCGTAAGTACTACTTGCCTTATCATTATTTACACATGGGAAAGACACTTTTGATTCTATAAGTTTAAGAGTTCCTCGGGGTTTCCAGTTGATAATGGAGCCTTCTGTAACATTTAATAATGTGACCTTCTGCAACACAATCAGGAAGGTCAGGTGGCTTCATCATGCTGGAAGTTTTCTCTTTTTCTGAAAACATAAAAGCAGTTACCAGAAAGAGGGAAGTCTTATCCTCATTTGATTCTTTGACAACTGACAGCCATTTTTGATATCCTGTTTTAAGACATATACTTCCAAGACCAATACAAATAGGAGTGGCACCAGAGCCAACGGTTGCTCTACCTTCTTCCTTTACAGTCTATTTTAATGTGTCCTAATTTTCCACACTGGTGACATCTTATATCTGTCTTTTTATTAGTTTTAGACAATGCTTGAGCTAGAAGTTGCATTTTATATGGTTCTGACCCAATATGCTGGCAAACTTTAAGATATTCTTCTACAGGGTCACCTTGTGCTTTGAGAGGCTGAATCACATTTTGCATTCTGAGTTAGCATTCTCATAAGCAAGAACTTGCAACAGCAAATCTCTCCAACCAGGTTGTGAGACTGTTGTATGTAAATTTTGACGTAACATGGCAATAAAATCTACATAAGATTCTCCATTTGATTGTTTAATTTGGGTAAATGAAATCGAGGCTTGTCTGGGTGGATTTATTCTCTCCCAGGCTTTTAAACATATCATTCTCACTTGAGTGAGTAACTGATGATCAAATTGTAACTGAGCTTGAATGCCAAAATGTGCCCCGCTACCCATTAATTGATCAAGTGTTATATCAACTGGCGGGTTGGTTGTCGCATTTCTGTGAGCTTTTTGATTTGCCTCATCTTGCCACCAGGTCCTAAATTGTAAAACTTCTGAGGTGGATGCCAAGTTCTGGCTATCATTTCCCAATCATAAGAAATTAACGGTTCAGCTCGTGAATGTCCCTGAATTAGTCCCATGGTATAAGGAGAATTGGTTCCATATGACGTACATGCCTGTTTCATCTCCTTTTTGGTTTTGAAAGGTATGTCATTATAATCATAGTGCATTCTTCCCTGTGAAAATTGAGAATCTGGTGGTTTTGAGTTACAACCACAGGAAGAAACAACGCCTTCATCCCCCTGCAACTGTGCCATAGAACTCCCTTTTGTATAGTCGTCATTTTATTATGACACACAATTATCTGTGGTTTAAAAGCAAATCCATCATCCCAAGAGCTTTCAAGATTGAAAGCGGGTTGGGGAGGGTGGTGGTGTCGACCATAGTAGCAGTTGGTCGAGTGAGAAAGATCTGTTCTTGACTTCTGTCATTCTTGTGGCTCTTACTTTTCATTTTTATTGATTTTTTCTCTTCCTCATCACCTATGTTGTCATATAAATTCATTTCCTCCATTTGTTTTTGTATTTGCTCTCCAGAATCTCCTGAATCTGAGGTGTTGGATTGCAGCGCTCCTCAAGCTGTGCTAATAAGATTCCCTACTGGCCATAGGCATAGGAATCGTTTTGCCACTTTAGTGGCGCAGGCAACACATAACTTCTTGCCATTCCTCATGCCTCAAAGTCTCTTTATATGGATCTAGCCAGTAGCAATATTTTTCAATGGCAGGAAACAATTCTTTAAAAGAGGAGTGAGATATCTCAACCCCCAAACCTTTTAACAAAGTTTTTAACACTTGCATATAGTCACTATGCTTAGAAGGATTTTTCCCCACTGTTACCCATTCAAAGAAAAGCGAGGATCAGGGGACCAACACCACTCCAAGGTGAAGGTGCTGAAACTGAATCCAAGCCAGCTTTATTAGACTTTCAGCCATGAATGAAAGAATATGAGGGGAGTTAAACTGTAACTCATGTGGCCTTCAGGGCCAAAGAACAAAGTGATCATTAACCATGGAGCAATTAGGAAACTGTAATCCATAGCAGATCAGTAACTAAGACTAATACTTTTATCTAGATTTTCTTCCCAGACACATAAAACATACGACTCTGAGACGCCAATTGGGAAACAGTCTTGGGTCAGTTTTCCAACCACAGGATCATATCTTGTTTTCAAGATTATGAACTGTTCCCTCTGGACTTGTTCCAAGAGTCTCATGCGTTATAGCATCTAGTTCAGCTCAGTTCAGTTCTGTTGCTCAGTCGTGTCTGACTCTTTGCGACTCCATGGACCACAGCATGCCAGGCCTCACCATCCATCAATAAATCCCAGAGTCTATCAAACCCATGTGCATTGAGTCGGTGATGCCATCCAACCATCTCATCCTCTTTCGTCCCCTTCTCCTCTTACCCTCAATCTTTCCCAGCATCAGGGTCTTTTCAAATGAATCAGCCCTTCACATCAGATGGCCAAAGTACTGGAGTTTCAGCTTCAACATCAGTCCTTCAAGTGAACCCCTATGACTGGTCTCCTTTAGGATGGACTTGTTGGATCTCCTTGCAGTCCAAGGGACTCTCAAGAGTCTTCTCTAACACCACTCTTCAAAAGCATCAGTTCTTTTGAGCTCAGCTTCCTTTGTAGTGCAATTCTCACATCCGTGCATTACCACTGGAAAAACCATAGCCTTGACTAGAGGGACCTTTTTTCAAAGTAATGTCTTTGCTTTTTTAATATGCTGTCTAGGTTGGTCATAATTTTCCTTTCAAGGAGTAAGCATCTTTTAACTTCTTGGTTGTAATCACCATCTGCAGTGATTTTGGAGCCCAGAAAATAAAGTGAGTCACGATTTCCACTGTTTGCCCATCTATTTGCCATGAAGTGATGGGACCAGATGCCATGACCTTAGTTTTCTGAATGTTGAGCTTTGAGCCAAATTTTTCACTCTTGTCTTTCACTTCCATCAAGAGGCTGTTTAGTTCTTCACTTTCTGCCATAAGGGTGGTGTCATCTGCATATCTGAGGTTATTGATATTTCTCACAGCAATCTTGATTCCAGCTTGTGCTTCCTCCAGCCTAGCATTTTTCTTGATGTAGTCGGCATAGAAGTTAAATAAGCAGGGTGACAATATACAGCCTTGACATACTCCTTTTCCTATTTGGAACCAGTCTGTTGTTGCATGTTCAGTTCTGACTGTTGCTTCCTGACCTGCATACAAATTTCTCAGGAGGCAGATCAGGTGGTTTGGTATTACCATCTGTTTAAGAATTTTCTACAATTTATTGTGATCCACACAAAGGCTTTGGCATAGTCAATAAAGCAGAAATAGATGTTTTTCTGTAACTCTGTTGGTTTTTCAGTGATCCAGCAAGTCAATCCTAAAGGAAATCAATTCTGAATAGTCATGAGGGGGACTGATACTGAGACTGTAGTTCGGATACTTTGGCCACCTGATGCAAAGAGCTAACTCATTGAGTAAAACCCTAATGTTGAGAAAGGTTGAAATCAGGAGGAGAAGGGGAAGAGAGAGGATGAGATGGTTGGGTGGCATCACCAACTTGATGGAAATGATATGAGCAAGCTCTGGGAATTGGTGATGGACAGGGAAACTTAGCATGCTGCAGTCTATAGGGTTGCAAAAGGTCAGATACCTTTAGCGACTGAACAAGAACAACATTTTAAAAAGTTAAAAGTATTTGTGAAAAGCAAAACTTATGAGTAGAGCATCTGTTGGAGTGGGATATGTAAAAATATTTTTTAATATTTTGCATTGTAGTATAGCTGATTAAGGAGTGGGACACTTTTAAAATATCTTTCTTGTTGGCTCCATAAATTGCAAGTGTTGCTTTTCTTTTGGGAGAGCTCTGCCCATCATGAAAAATGCCTTTCTTTTACTAAAAGAAAGGCTGTTTCTCATGATCTAGATCTGTTTTTGAGGTGATTGACATCATGATTATATGTCATAGTGTCCTGAGTGTTGACATCCTTTTAGAACTTAAGTCTAGAAATTCAGAAATGTTAGCTGCTGTTTGTGTTTGTCTTCATTCATTGTTTGTGGCCAATATTTGTTCTTTCTTTACAGTCTTATGAATAATAAAATTTTAAAAAAGCAAACAAAATCTAATAATATGTTCAGTCAGGTCAGTTTAGTCACTCAGTAATGTCCAAGTCTTTGCTACCCCATGAACTGTAACATGCCATGCCGCCCTGTCCATCCCCAACTCTCGGAATTCACTAAAACTCATGTTCATCGAGTCGGTGATGCCATCTAGCCATCTCATCTTCTGTCATCCCCATTCTCCTCCTGCCCCCAATCCCTCCAAGCATCAGAGTCTTTTCCAATGAGTCAACTCTTTGCATGAGGTGGCCAAAGTATTGGAGTTTCAGCTTTAGTGTCAGTCCTTCCAAAGAACACCCAGGACTGATCTCCTTTAGGATGGACTGGTTGGATTTCCTTGCAGTCCAAGGGATCCTCAAGAGTCTTCTCCAACACCACAGTTAAAAAGCATCAATTCTTCAATGTTCAGCTTTCTTCACAGTCCAACTTACACATCCATACATGACCACTGGAAAAACCATAGCCTTGACTAGACAGACCTTTGTTGGCAAAGTAATATCTTTCCTTGTGAATATGCTATCTAGGTTGGTCATAACTTTCCTTCCAAGGAGTAAGCGTCTTTTAATTTTGGAGCCCCCCCACAAAATAAAGTCTGCTACTGTTTCCACTGGTTGCCAACTATTTGCCATGAAGTGATGGGACCAGATGCCATGATCTTCATTTTCTAAATGTTGAGCTTTAAGCCAACTTTTTCACTCTCCTCTTTCACTTTCATCAAGAGGCTTTTTAGTTCCCCTTCACTTTCTGCCATAAGGGTGGTGTCATCTGCATATCTGAGGTTATTGATATTTCTCCCAGCAATCTTGATTCCAGCTTGTGCTTCCTCCAGCCCAGTGTTTCTCATGATGTACTCTGCATATAAGTTAAATAAACCAGGTGACAATATACAGCCTTGACGAATTCCTTTTCCTATTTGAAACCAGTCTATTGTTCCATGTCCAGTTCTAACTGTTGCTTCCTGACCTGCATATAGGTTTCTCAAGAGGCAGGTCAGGTGGTCTGGTATTCCCATCTCTTTCAGAATTTTCCCCACACCTGAGGTCAGGGGCAGCGGCCAAGAGGAGCAACTCCACATCCATGGAGTGGTGGCTGTGCGGGTGCTGGAGGGCCAAGAGGAGCTACTCCACTTTCAAGGTCAGGAGGGTGGCAGTGAGGAGATACCCCTCGTCCAAGGTAAGGAGCAGTGGCTGTGCTTTGCTGGAGCAGCTGTGAAGAGATATCTGGTGTCCAAGGTAAGAGAAACCCAACTAGAAGGTATGTGCTGTGAGAGGGCATCAGAGGGCAGACACACTGAAACCAGAATCATAGGAAACTAGTCAGTCTAATCACATGGACCACAGCCTTGTCTAACTCAATGAAACTAAGCCATGCCTCATGGGGCCACCAAGATGTGTGGGTCATGGTGAAGAGGTCTGACAGAATGTGGTCCACTGGAGAAGGGAATGGCAAACCACTTCAATATTCTTACCTTGAGAACCCCATGAACAATATGAAAAGGCAAAATAATAGGATATGAAAGAGGAACTCCCCAGGTCGGTAGGTGCTCAATATGCTACTGGAGATCCGTGGAGAAATAACTCCAGAAAGAATGAAGGGATGGAGCCAAAGCAAAAACAATACCCAGCTGTGGATGTGACTGGTGATAGAAGAAAGGTCTGATGCTATAAAGAGCAATATTGCATAGGAGCCTGGAATGTTAGGTCCACGAATCAAGGCAAATTGGAAGTGGTCAAACAAGAGTGAACATCGACATTCTAGGAATCAGCAAATTAAAATGGATTGGAATCGGTGAATTTAAGTCAGACGACCATTATATCTACTACTGTGGGCAGGATCCCTTAGAAGAAATAGAGTAGTCATTATGGTCAACAAAAGAGTTCAAAATGCAGTACTTGGATGTAGTCTCAAAGATGACAGAATGATCTCTGATCGTTTCCAAGGCAAATCATTCAGTAACACAGTAATCCAAGCCTATGCCCCAACCATTAATGCTGAAGAAGCTAAACAGTTCTATGAAGACCTATAAGACCTTTTAGTACTAATACCGAAAAAAAGATGTCCTTTTCATTATAGGGGACTGGAATGCAAAAGCAGGAAGTCAAGAAACACCTGGAGTAACAGGAAAATTTGGCCTTGGAGTGTGGAATGAAACAGGGCAAAGGCTAATAGAGTTTTGCCAAGAGAATGCACTGGTCCTAGCAAACACCCTCTTCCAACAACACAAGAGAAGACTCTACACATGGACATCACCAGATAGTCAACACCAAAATCAGACTGATTATATTCTTTGCAGCCAAAGATGGAGAAGCTTTATACAGTCAGCAAAAACAAGACCAGCAGCTGACTATGGCTCCGATCATGAACTCCTTATTGCCAAACTGAGACTTAAATTGAAGAAAGTAGGGAAAACCACTAGACCATTCAGGTATGACCTAAATCAAATCCCTTATAATTATACAGTGGAAGTGAAAAATAGATTTAAGGGACTAGATCTGATAGACAGAGTGCCTGATGAACTATGGACTGAGGTTCAAGACATTGTACAGGAGATAGGGATCAAGATCATCCCTATGGAAAAGAAATGCAAAAAAGCAAAATGCCTGTCTGAGGAGGCCTTACAAATAGCTGTGAAAAGAAGAGAAGTGAAAAGCCAAGGAGAAAAGGAAAGATATAAGCATCTGAATACAGAGTTCTAAAGAATAGCAAGGAGAGATAAGAAAAGTTTCCTCAGGGATCAATGCAAAGAAGTAGAGGAAAATAACAGAGTGCGAAAGACTAGAGATCTCTTCAAGAAAATTAGAGATACCAAGGGAACATTTCATGCAAAGATGGCTCGATAAAGGACAGAAATGGTATGGACCTAACAGAAACAGAAGATATTAAGAAGAGGTAGCAAGAATACACAGAAGAACTGTACCCAAAAGTCTTCATGACCAAGATAATCATGATGGTGTGATCACTGACCTAGAGCCAGACATCCTGGAATCTGAAGTCAAGTGGGCCTTAGGAAGGATCACTACGAACAAAGCTAGTGGAGGTGATGGAATTCCAGTTGAGCTATTTCAAATCCTGAAAGATGATGCAGTTAAAGTGCTGCACTTAACATGCCAGCCAATTTGGAAAACTCAACAGTGGCCACAGGACTGGAAAAGGTCAGTTTTCATTCTAATTCCAGAGAAAAGAAATGCCAAAGAATGCTCAAACTACCGCATAATTGAACTTATCTCACAAGTGTCTGCCTACAATGCGGGAGATCCGGGTTCGATCCCTGGGTTGGGAAGACCCACTGGAGAAGGAAATGACACCTCACTCCAGTACTCTTGCTTAGAAAATCCATGGATAGAGGAGCCTGGTAGGCTGCAGTCCATGGGGTCACTAAGAATTGGGCACAACTGAGCGACTTCACTTTCATACGATAGTAAAGTAATGCTCAAAATTCTCCAAGCCAGGCTTCAACAATATGTGAACCATGAACTTCCAGATATTTAAGCTGGTTTTAGAAAAGGCAGAGGAACCAGAGATCAAATTGCCAACATCCACTGGATCATCGAGAAAGCAATAGAGTTCCAGAAAAACGTCTATTTGTGCTTTATTGACTATGCCAAAGCCTGTGACTGTGTGGATCACAATAAACTGTGGGAAATTCTTAAAGAGATGGAAGTATCAGACCACCTGACCTGCCTCTTGAGAAACCTATATGCAGGGCAGGAAGCAACAGCTAGAACTGGACATGGAACAACAGACTGGTTCCAAATAGGAAAAGGAGTTTGTCAAGGCGTATATTGTCACTCTGCTTATTTAACTTCTATGCAGAGTACATCATGAGGCACTTTGGGCTGAAACTCTATGCAGAGTACATCATGAGAAACTCTGAGGAAGCACAAGCTGAAATCAGGATTGTCAGGAGAAAATATCAATAACCTCAGATATGCAGATGACACCATCCTTATGGCAGAAGGTGAAGAGGAACTAAAAAGCCTCTTGTTGAAAGTGAAAGAGGAGAGTGAAAAAGTTGGCTTAAAGCTCAACATTCAGAAAACGAAGATCATGGCATCTGGTCCCATCACTTCATGGGAAATAGATGGGGAAACAGTAGAAACAGTGTCAGACTTTATTTTTGGGGGCTCCAAAATCACTGCAGATGGTGATTGCAGCCATGAAATTAAAAGATGCTTGCTCCTTGGAAGGAAAGTTATGACCAACTTAGATAGCATATTCAAAAGCAGAGACATTACTTTGCCAACAAAGGTTCGTCTAGTCAAGGCTATGGTTTTTCCAGCAGTCATGTATGGATGTGAGAGTTGGACTGTGAAGAAAGCTGAGCCCTCAAGAATTGATGCTTTTGATCTGTGATGTTGGAGAAGACTGTTGAGAGTCCGTTGGACTGCAAGAAGATCCAACCAGTCCATCCTAAAGGAGATCAGTCCCGGGTGTTCTTTGGAAGGACTGACACTAAAGCTGAAACTCCAACACTTTGGCCACCTCATGAAAAGAGTTGACTCATTGGAGGAGACTCTGATGCTTGGAGGGATTGGGGGCAGGAGGAGAAAGGGAGGACAGAGGATGAGATGGCTAGATGGCATCACCGACTCGATGGACGTGAGTTTGAGTGAACTCCGGGAGTTGGGGATGGACCGGGAGGCCTGGAATGCTGCGATTCATGGGATCGCAAAGAGTCGGACTGAGTGACTGAACTGAACTGAATGGCCTGTATTACAAAGGCGCATCTTCTAGAGAAAAGTTCAGTAGCTGCTGGAGCACAGGTGCACGTGTGAAGGCAAAGACAGGAGAAAGAGATTGGTAGAGACCTCCTTGGAGTGCCCAAATCTCACACCAGGTCACTCAGTAAAGTTAAAGTGAAAGTCACTCAGTCATATCAGGCTCTGCGACCCCATGGACAATATAGTCCATGGAGTTCTCCAGGCCAGAATACTGGAGTGGGTAGACTTTCCCTTTTCCAGGGGATCTTTCCAACCCAGGGATAGAACTCATGTCTCCCACACTGCAGGCAGATTCTTTACCAGCTGAGCCACAAGGGAATCCAGCAATGGTCTGGCGCCAAACACAACCGTGGAAGCGGTCTGTTCTCCTTTGCTCGCAAGGCCTCCAGGAGACCCGGGGACCCGGACATGACGCTCTCAGGTTCCGAAGCTTACAGACCACCGGTGCCCACAGGTTTCCAGGAGGCCGGGTCCGCCCTGCAGGAGCGCAGGCTGCGCCTCCTCGTGGCCGGGAGGTCGGGGACCGGGAAGAGCGCCACGGGCAACAGCATCCTCCAGCGGAAGCACTTCCCCTCCAGGCTCGCGGCCACGGCGGTGACCAGGGCCTGCGCCACGGGGAGCTGCCGCTGGGCCTCGTGGGACGTGGAAGTCCTCGACACCCCCGACCTCTTCAGCCCCGAGGTCGCCCAGGCAGACCCGGGCTTCCAGGAGAGAGGCCGCTGCTACCTGCTGTCGGCCCCGGGGCCGCACGCCGTGCTCCTGGTGACCCAGCTCGGCCGCTTCACCGCCCAGGACCTGCGGGCCTGGCAAGGGGTGAAGGCGCTCTTCGGGGCGGGCATCGCGGCGCGCGCCGTCGTGGTCTTCACCCGCAGGGAGGACCTGGCGGGGGCCTCGCTGCAGCGGTACGTGCGCGACACCGACAACCGCGCGCTCCGGGAGCTGGTGGCCGAGTGCGGGGGCCGCTGCTGCGCCTTCGACAACCGAGCGGCCGACGGGGAGCGGGAGGCGCAGGTCGGGGAGCTGATGGGGCTGGTGGAGGAGCTGGTGAGGGACCACGGCGGCGCCCCCTACACCAACGACGTGTACCGCCTGGCGCAGACCCTGGGCGGGCTGAGCCCCGAGGAGAGGCTGCGCAGGGTGGCGGAGCGACTGGCAGCCCGCGCGCCGTCGTGGCCTCTGGCCGGGCTGTGGCGGTGGCCCAAGGCAGGGCCGGGAATCAGGTATAAGCTGGGCCTGGCGGCCCTGCTGGGCGCCCTGTTCCTGCTGTACCTGCTCTGCCGGCGCCGGGCCGAAGCAGTGACTGCGTGACCTTCTTGCACGTCACCTGGCAAAAAAGGACCTGGACACTTGGATCTGAAGGGAGATTTCAAAGGAATCAGTGTTCAAAAATTTCATGTTTACTCCAGCACATAGTTTAAATAAAGTTGTACCACTTTAAAACATCCTTAAAAAAGTGTTATCTTGATGTATTGATCGTCTGTGAGAAATCGTAAAATGACTGGCAGTTTTCAGTAGAAAATGGATTCATAGCAAAGGGAAAACCCACTCTTTTTATTCTGAGCTTGTGTGTGTCTGTTTGCTGGTTTGTTTAGACACTTCCTTCCTCTCTTTGGACTGCTATTTTAAACAGAGAGAGAGAGAGTCTGGGTGGCTTAATAACAACAGACATTTATTCCTCACAGTTCCAGAGGCTGGAAGTCCATGATCATGGTCGGGTTTGGGGGAGAGTCCTCTCTGAGACTGCAGAATGCCAACTTCTGACTGTGCCCTCACACTCAATTAGAACAATCAATTAGAACAAGGCACTAATTCCAATCATGACGAATCTACCCTCCTAACCTAAGACCCTCCCAATGACACCAACTCCTAATACCCTCCTCTCCAGACTAGGTTTTCAACCTGTGAATGTTGAGGGGGAAGGGGGCGGACACAAACATTCAGAACATAGCCTATACAGACTCTTCTTGCTATTTTCTAGTTCTTATAGATAGCTATCTCCCTTCAGTGTTCTTGCAGATTTTTATTATCATCAAGGAAAGAGAAGTCACAGTCAAACATGTTAATGTTTAATTCCAGGTGACACTGAAAGTCGCTCAGTCCTGTGCAACTGTTTGCAACCCCAGGGTCTAGACAGTCCATCGAATTCTCCAGGCCAGAATACTGGAGTGGGGAGACTTTCCCTTCTCCAGGGGATCTTTCCAACCCAAGGATTCAATCCAGGTCTCCCCCACTGCAGGCAGATTCTTTACCAGCTGAGACACCAGGGAAGCTCAAGAATACTGGAGTGGGTAGCCCACCTCCTCCTCCAGGAGATCTTCCCAACCCAGAGATCCAACCCAGGTCTCCCGCACTGCAGGCAGATTCTTTACCAGCTGAGCCACAATGGAAACCAGTAAAGATCTGGTCCCAAACACAACCTTGGAAGCGCTCTGTTCTTTGTTCGCAAGGCGTCCAGGAGACCCGGGGACCAGGACATATCGCTCTCAGGTTCCGAAGCTTACAGACCACCGGTGCCCACAGGTTTCCAGGAGTCCGGGTCCGCCCTGCAGGAGCGCAGGCTGCGCCTCCTCCTGGCCGGGAGGTCGGGGACCGGGAAGAGCGCCACGGGCAACAGCATCCTCCAGCGGAAGCACTTCCCCTCCAGGCTCGCGGCCACGGCGGTGACCAGGGCCTGCGCCACGGGGAGCTGCCGCTGGGCCTCGTGGGACGTGGAAGTCCTCGACACCCCCGACCTCTTCAGCCCCGAGGTCGCCCAGGCAGACCCGGGCTTCCAGGAGAGAGGCCGCTGCTACCTGCTGTCGGCCCCGGGGCCCCACGCCGTGCTCCTGGTGACCCAGCTCGGCCGCTTCACCGCCCAGGACCTGCGGGCCTGGCAAGGGGTGAAGGCGCTCTTCGGGGCGGGCATCGCGGCGCGCGCCGTCGTGGTCTTCACCCGCAGGGAGGACCTGGCGGGGGCCTCGCTGCAGCGGTACGTGCGCGACACCGACAACCGCGCGCTCCGGGAGCTGGTGGCCGAGTGCGGGGGCCGCTGCTGCGCCTTCGACAACCGAGCGGCCGACGGGGAGCGGGAGGCGCAGGTCGGGGAGCTGATGGGGCTGGTGGAGGAGCTGGTGAGGGACCACGGCGGCGCCCCCTACACCAACGACGTGTACCGCCTGGCGCAGACCCTGGGCGGGCTGAGCCCCGAGGAGAGGCTGCGCAGGGTGGCGGAGCGACTGGCTGCCCGCGCGCCGTCGTGGCCTCTGGCCGGGCTGTGGCGGTGGCCCAAGGCAGGGCCGGGAATCAGGTATAAGCTGGGCCTGGCGGCCCTGCTGGGCGCCCTGTTCCTGCTGTACCTGCTCTGCCGGCGCCGGGCCGAAGCAGTGACTGCGTGACCTTCTTGCACGTCACCTGGCAAAAAAGGACCTGGACACTTGGATCTGAAGGGAGATTTCAAAGGAATCAGTTTTCAAAAATTTCATGTTTACTCCAGCACATAGTTTAAATAAAGTTGTACCACTTTAAAACATCCTTAAAAAAGTGTTATCTTGATGTATTGATCGTCTGTGAGAAATCGTAAAATGACTGGCAGTTTTCAGTAGAAAATGGATTCATAGCAAAGGGAAAACCCACTCTTTTTATTCTGAGCTTGTGTGTGTCTGTTTGCTGGTTTGTTTAGACACTTCCTTCCTCTCTTTGGACTGCTATTTTAAACAGAGAGAGAGAGAGTCTGGGTGGCTTAATAACAACAGACATTTATTCCTCACAGTTCCAGAGGCTGGAAGTCCATGATCATGGTCGGGTTTGGGGGAGAGTCCTCTCTGAGACTGCAGAATGCCAACTTCTGACTGTGCCCTCACACTCAATTAGAACAATCAATTAGAACAAGGCACTAATTCCAATCATGAGGAATCTACCCTCCTAACCTAAGACCCTCCCAATGACACCAACTCCTAATACCCTCCTCTCCAGACTAGGTTTTCAACCTGTGAATGTTGAGGGGGAAGGGGGCGGACACAGACATTCAGAACATAGCCTATACAGACTCTTCTTGCTATTTTCTAGTTCTTATAGATAGCTATCTCCCTTCAGTGTTCTTGCAGATTTTTATTATCATCAAGGAAAGAGAAGTCACAGTCAAACATGTTAATGTTTAATTCCAGGTGACACTGAAAGTCGCTCAGTCCTGTGCAACTGTTTGCAACCCCAGGGTCTAGACAGTCCATCGAATTCTCCAGGCCAGAATACTGGAGTGGGGAGACTTTCCCTTCTCCAGGGGATCTTTCCAACCCAAGGATTCAATCCAGGTCTCCCCCACTGCAGGCAGATTCTTTACCAGCTGAGACACCAGGGAAGCTCAAGAATACTGGAGTGGGTAGCCCACCTCCTCCTCCAGGAGATCTTCCCAACCCAGAGATCCAACCCAGGTCTCCCGCACTGCAGGCAGATTCTTTACCAGCTGAGCCACAATGGAAACCAGTAAAGATCTGGTCCCAAACACAACCGCGGAAGCGCTCTGTTCTTTGTTCGCAAGGCGTCCAGGAGACCCGGGGACCAGGACATATCGCTCTCAGGTTCCGAAGCTTACAGACCACCGGTGCCCACAGGTTTCCAGGAGTCCGGGTCCGCCCTGCAGGAGCGCAGGCTGCGCCTCCTCCTGGCCGGGAGGTCGGGGACCGGGAAGAGCGCCACGGGCAACAGCATCCTCCAGCGGAAGCACTTCCCCTCCAGGCTCGCGGCCACGGCGGTGACCAGGGCCTGCGCCACGGGGAGCTGCCGCTGGGCCTCGTGGGACGTGGAAGTCCTCGACACCCCCGACCTCTTCAGCCCCGAGGTCGCCCAGGCAGACCCGGGCTTCCAGGAGAGAGGCCGCTGCTACCTGCTGTCGGCCCCGGGGCCCCACGCCGTGCTCCTGGTGACCCAGCTCGGCCGCTTCACCGCCCAGGACCTGCGGGCCTGGCAAGGGGTGAAGGCGCTCTTCGGGGCGGGCATCGCGGCGCGCGCCGTCGTGGTCTTCACCCGCAGGGAGGACCTGGCGGGGGCCTCGCTGCAGCGGTACGTGCGCGACACCGACAACCGCGCGCTCCGGGAGCTGGTGGCCGAGTGCGGGGGCCGCTGCTGCGCCTTCGACAACCGAGCGGCCGACGGGGAGCGGGAGGCGCAGGTCGGGGAGCTGATGGGGCTGGTGGAGGAGCTGGTGAGGGACCACGGCGGCGCCCCCTACACCAACGACGTGTACCGCCTGGCGCAGACCCTGGGCGGGCTGAGCCCCGAGGAGAGGCTGCGCAGGGTGGCGGAGCGACTGGCTGCCCGCGCGCCGTCGTGGCCTCTGGCCGGGCTGTGGCGGTGGCCCAAGGCAGGGCCGGGAATCAGGTATAAGCTGGGCCTGGCGGCCCTGCTGGGCGCCCTGTTCCTGCTGTACCTGCTCTGCCGGCGCCGGGCCGAAGCAGTGACTGCGTGACCTTCTTGCACGTCACCTGGCAAAAAAGGACCTGGACACTTGGATCTGAAGGGAGATTTCAAAGGAATCAGTTTTCAAAAATTTCATGTTTACTCCAGCACATAGTTTAAATAAAGTTGTACCACTTTAAAACATCCTTAAAAAAGTGTTATCTTGATGTATTGATCGTCTGTGAGAAATCGTAAAATGACTGGCAGTTTTCAGTAGAAAATGGATTCATAGCAAAGGGAAACCCCACTCTTTTTATTCTGAGCTTGTGTGTGTCTGTTTGCTGGTTTGTTTAGACACTTCCTTCCTCTCTTTGGACTGCTATTTTAAACAGAGAGAGAGAGAGTCTGGGTGGCTTAATAACAACAGACATTTATTCCTCACAGTTCCAGAGGCTGGAAGTCCATGATCATGGTCGGGTTTGGGGGAGAGTCCTCTCTGAGACTGCAGAATGCCAACTTCTGACTGTGCCCTCACACTCAATTAGAACAATCAATTAGAACAAGGCACTAATTCCAATCATGAGGAATCTACCCTCCTAACCTAAGACCCTCCCAATGACACCAACTCCTAATACCCTCCTCTCCAGACTAGGTTTTCAACCTGTGAATGTTGAGGGGGAAGGGGGCGGACACAGACATTCAGAACATAGCCTATACAGACTCTTCTTGCTATTTTCTAGTTCTTATAGATAGCTATCTCCCTTCAGTGTTCTTGCAGATTTTTATTATCATCAAGGAAAGAGAAGTCACAGTCAAACATGTTAATGTTTAATTCCAGGTGACACTGAAAGTCGCTCAGTCCTGTGCAACTGTTTGCAACCCCAGGGTCTAGACAGTCCATCGAATTCTCCAGGCCAGAATACTGGAGTGGGGAGACTTTCCCTTCTCCAGGGGATCTTTCCAACCCAAGGATTCAATCCAGGTCTCCCCCACTGCAGGCAGATTCTTTACCAGCTGAGACACCAGGGAAGCTCAAGAATACTGGAGTGGGTAGCCCACCTCCTCCTCCAGGAGATCTTCCCAACCCAGAGATCCAACCCAGGTCTCCCGCACTGCAGGCAGATTCTTTACCAGCTGAGCCACAATGGAAACCAGTAAAGATCTGGTCCCAAACACAACCGCGGAAGCGCTCTGTTCTTTGTTCGCAAGGCGTCCAGGAGACCCGGGGACCAGGACATATCGCTCTCAGGTTCCGAAGCTTACAGACCACCGGTGCCCACAGGTTTCCAGGAGTCCGGGTCCGCCCTGCAGGAGCGCAGGCTGCGCCTCCTCCTGGCCGGGAGGTCGGGGACCGGGAAGAGCGCCACGGGCAACAGCATCCTCCAGCGGAAGCACTTCCCCTCCAGGCTCGCGGCCACGGCGGTGACCAGGGCCTGCGCCACGGGGAGCTGCCGCTGGGCCTCGTGGGACGTGGAAGTCCTCGACACCCCCGACCTCTTCAGCCCCGAGGTCGCCCAGGCAGACCCGGGCTTCCAGGAGAGAGGCCGCTGCTACCTGCTGTCGGCCCCGGGGCCCCACGCCGTGCTCCTGGTGACCCAGCTCGGCCGCTTCACCGCCCAGGACCTGCGGGCCTGGCAAGGGGTGAAGGCGCTCTTCGGGGCGGGCATCGCGGCGCGCGCCGTCGTGGTCTTCACCCGCAGGGAGGACCTGGCGGGGGCCTCGCTGCAGCGGTACGTGCGCGACACCGACAACCGCGCGCTCCGGGAGCTGGTGGCCGAGTGCGGGGGCCGCTGCTGCGCCTTCGACAACCGAGCGGCCGACGGGGAGCGGGAGGAGCAGGTCGGGGAGCTGATGGGGCTGGTGGAGGAGCTGGTGAGGGACCACGGCGGCGCCCCCTACACCAACGACGTGTACCGCCTGGCGCAGACCCTGGGCGGGCTGAGCCCCGAGGAGAGGCTGCGCAGGGTGGCGGAGCGACTGGCGGCCCGCGCGCCGTCGTGGCCTCTGGCCGGGCTGTGGCGGTGGCCCAAGGCGGGGCCGGGGACCCGGTGTAAGCTGGGCCTGGCCGCCCTGCTGGGCGCCCTGTTCCTATTGTACCTGCTCTGCAGGCGCCGGCCCGAGGCGGTGACAGTGTGACCTCAGTCTTGCAGGTCACCTGGCAAGAAAGGACCTGGACACTTAGATCTGACGGGGGATTTCAAAGGAATCAGAGTTTTCGGGAATTTCATGCTTACTCCAGCACATAATTTTAAAATAAAGTTGTACCACTTTAAAACACCCTTAAAAATGTGTTTAGTTATTCTGAGGTATTGGTCATCTGTGAGAAACCGTAAAATGACTGGCAGTTTTCAGTAGATAATGGATTCCTAGCAAAGGAATCTCACTCTTTATTTTGAGCTTGTGTGTGTGTGTTTGCTGGTTTGTTTGTTTAGACACTGCCTTCCTCTCTTTGGACTGTTGTTTTAAAAACACACACAGAGTCTAGGTGGCTTAAAAACAACAGACATTTATTCCTCACAGTTCCGGAGGCTGGAAGTCCATGATCATGGTCGGGTTTGGGGGAAGAGTCCTCTCTGAGACTGCAGAATGCCAACTTCTGACTGTGCCCTCACACTCAATTAGAACAAGACACTAATTCCAATCATGAGGAATCTACCCTCCTAACCTAAGACCCTCCCAATGACACCAACTCCTAATACCCTCCTCTCCAGACTAGGTTTTCAACCTGTGAATGTTGAGGGGGAAGGGGGCGGACACAAATATTCAGACCATAGCCTATACAGACTCTTCTTGCTATTTTCTAGTTCTTATAGATAGCTATCTCCCTTCAGTGTTCTTGCAGATTTTTATTATCATCAAGGAAAGAGAAGTCACAGTCAAACATGTTAATGTTTAATTCCAGGTGACATTGCAAGTGAAAGTCACTAGGTCCTGTCCAGTTCTTTGCAACCCCAGAGACTATACAGTCCATGGAATTCTCCAGGCCAGAATATTGGAGGGGGCAGCCTTTCCCTTCTCCAGGGGATCTTCTCAACCCAGAGATCAAACCCAGGTCTCCCACCTAGCAGGCAGATTCTTTACCAGCTGAGCCACAAAAAGAATCCACCCAGCAATGCAGGAGACCCACGAGCTGCGTATTCAATCCCTGGGTGAGGAAGATACCCTGGAGCAGGAAACGGCAACCCACTCCAGTATTTTTGCCTGGAAAATCCCATGGACAGGGGAGCCTGGTGGGCTCCAGTCCATGGGGTTGCAAAGAGTTGGACACGACTGAGCACACACACATACATCAGTTTATTTACCAGGTCAATGACTTAGAACCAAGAAGTTAAATGTGACTATACTGAAAATAACACAATTTCAAATTTTCTAGCATGTATTATGGTTCATGTCTGTCCCAAATGAAGTAAGATTTGGGGAAAATAACATGCAATGTCTTCAATGTAGTTATCTATCTGGATTTTTATGCAAATAATAAAGTTCCTGTCTCAGAGAAGACAGGAAGCCGCAGGTGCATCGGCAGAGAGCCACAGAGAACTTGAGGTTAGGTGTGGCTGTGGGTCAACCCACCTAAGTCCTTGAACTCCATCCTTATGTTGCGTAAACAATCGTTATCTTTATCATTTCCTTATTTCTGAAACAACACTTCAAAGGGAAGCCTTTCTATCAGCCACGCCCTAGTTAGGAGGTGTGGGTGCAGCAGGATGCAGATACCCTAAGACTATCAGGGCTCAAGTGTGCTAAGGGGCAGGGTGATGTGCAGAGGGCGTGGAGCAGGCCAGAGGGATAATGAAGGGTGGGGGGAGTGAGGTTGTGCGCAGGCGCCCTAGGGGCTTCCCAGTTCCGTGGAGCAGGAGTCCATGCTCCTGCGCTTCAATGCCACCTCAAAGTAAAGTTCTAGGGAGACTCTAGGGGTGGACTCTGGCCTTAAGGCTGCCTGCAGTTGGGGAGCCTGAGCGCAGTGACTTAGACTCAGTGAAGTTTAGCTGGAAAAAAAAATTATCAGTTCCTTCTTTAGCTGCCTGCGGGCCCATGCAGGGACTCTCAGCCAGAGAGAAAATCCGTCTACAACCTGAGGCGCCCAGGAAAGGGCCGATGTGGCGGGGGCCGCCAGGTCTGCACCTTGCCCATCCAGGGCCACGTGTGCACGAGCACGCGCTGTGGGCCAAGACTGCTTACCACAGGGCTGAATTTAACCTGCTGTTCTTTCAGTTTGTCGTTTTCTCACGTCTGAATGTACATCTATACCCTCCAGTTTCTATCATTACTTGTTATTTGTCTTGTTTGTAAATGTTAATACGATTTTTAAAACAAATATGAGTGTTAGTTGCTCAGCTGTGTGTGACTCTTTGCGACCTGATGGACTGCAGCCTGCCAGCCTCCTCTGTCCATGGAATTCTCCTGGCGAAAATACTGGAGTGGGTTGTAGTCCCTTCTTCAGGGGATCTTCCTGACCCAGGGATTGAACCCGAGTATCCTGCATTGCAGGCAGATTCTTTACCATCTAAGCTATTAGGGAAGCCCCAAATATGAGTGTTAGGGTTATCAAATTCTCATGCAAACTGTAGCATCTAGAAATATATAGGATCAGAAGAAGGCTTGACATTGTGGGTAAAATGCCCTGTTTGAGGTATCAGTGGGACCATTGTGGGGTACAATAGAAAGAGCAGATGTGAGGAGGGCTTGTGTACCCAAACTCATCCCTGTGAATTTGCTCAGAGACTTTGTGGCCAAGGAGCTTCATCTTTTCTTGAGATGTATATATTAAAATTAATCTTAATATGTATGATGAATTAATGCAAGAGAAAGCACTTTGTAGGTTAAATTCCATAAGAATATGACACAGAAATGAAAAGTGTCGATGAAAAATCATCATAATAATCCTCATAAATAAATTTCATACTCATAAATACATAAGTTTCACACTCGTGAATACTCCACATTTAGTATTTGTAATAATAACCATTCCACAGAGTTGGGTGCTAGTGGTAATAAAAGGTCCGTATGATTAATCATCAAATATATTTACAAAGTACAATCAAAGTTGTACTTATTGTTTAAAATATTGCTAGTTTCTAATTCTTAGATTTAAAACTATATAGACTCATAAGTGGGACATCGCTGGTGGCTCAGACAGTAAAGAATCTGCCTGCAATGCAGGAGACCTGGGTTCAACCCTTGGGTTGGGAAGATCCCCTGGAGCAGGGCTCAGAAACCCACTCCAGTATTCTTGCCTGGAGAATCCTCAGGGACAGAGGAACCTGGCAGGCTACAGTCCATAGGGTTGCAAAGTCAGACAAGACTGAACGACTAAGTACAGCATAGCACAGACTCATAAGTAAATGGGAGACACAATTTTTAAAGTGTAATAATTTAAGAACTTCCCTGGCATCTCAGAGGTTAAGACTCCCTGTTTCCAGTGCAGGGGGCATGAGTTCAATCCAGGTGAGGGACCACGGCGGCGCCCCCTACACCAACGACGTGTACCGCCTGGCGCAGACCCTGGGCGGGCTGAGCCCCGAGGTGAGGCTGCGCAGGGTGGCGGAGCGACTGGCCGCCCGCGCGCTGACATAGCGGGAGCTCTGGCCACTGGCTGGTTTCCCAAGGCGGTTCCGGGGACCCTGTGTAAGCTGGGCCTGGCCGCCCTGCTGGGCCCTCTGTTGCTGCTGTGCCTTCTCTGCAGGCACCTGCCCGAAGAGGTGACTGTGTGACCTTCAGTCTTGCAGGTCATTTGGCAAGAAAGGACCTGGACATTTGGATCTGAAGGGGGATTTCAAAGGAATCAGAATTTTCAGAAATTTCATGTTTACTCCAGCACATAGTTTTAAAATAATGTTGTACCACTTCAAAACATCCTTAAAATGTGTTATCATGATGTACTGATCATCCGTGAGAAATGGTAAAATGACTGGCAGTTTTCAGTAGAAAATGGATTCCTAGCAAAGGGAAAACACACTCTTTTTATTTTGAGCTTGTTTGTGTCTGTTTGCTGGTTTGTTTGTTTAGACACTGCCTTTCTCTCTTTGGACTGCTATTCTAAACAGAGAGAAAGAGAGAGTCTGGGTGGCTTAAAAACAACAGACATTTATTCCTCACAGTTCTGGAGGCTGGAAGTCCATGATCATGGTCGGGTTTAGAGAAGAGTCCTCTCTGAGACTGCAAAATGCCAACCTCTGACTGTGATCTCACACTCAATTAGAACAAGGCACTAATTTCAATCATGAGAAATATACCCTTCTGACCTAAGACCCTCCCAATGACACCACCTCTTAACACCCTCCTCTCCAGACTAGTTTTTCCACCTGTGAATGTTGAGGGGGGAGGGGGCGGACACAAACATTCAGACCACAGACTCTTCTTGATATTTTCTAGTTCTTATATGTAGTTATCTCCCTTCAGTGACCCTTGCAGATTTTTATTATCATCAAGGAAAGAGAAGTCACAGTCAAACATGTTAATGTTTAATTCTAGGTGACACTGAAAGTGAAAGCCACAGTCCTGTCCAAATCTTGGTAACCTCAGGAACTATACAGTCCATGGAATTTTCTAGGCCAGAATTTTTGGAGTGGGCAGCCTTTCCCTTCTCCAGGGGAACTTCCCAAGCCAGGGATCGAAACTCAGATCTCCTGCATAGCAGGCAGATTCTTTACCAGCTGAGCCACAAAAAGAATCCACTTAGCAATGCAGGACATTCATGAACTGGGTAATTGATCCCTGGGTCAGGAAGATACCCTGGAGCAGAGAATGGCAACCCAATCCAGTATTGTTGCCTGGAAAATCCCATGGACAGAGGAGCCTGGTGGGCTACAGTCCATGGGGTTGCAAAGAGTTGGGCACGACTGAGCACACACACACACATCAGTTTATTTACCAGTGCAATGACTTAGAACCAAGAAGTTAAATGTGACTATACTGAAAATAACACAATTTCCAATTTTCTAGCACGTATTATGGTTCATATCTGTCCAAAATGAAGTAAGATTTGGGGAAAATAATATGCAATGTATTCAATGTAGTTATCTATCTGGATTTTTATGTAAATAATAGAGTTCCTGTCTCAGAGAAGACAGGAAGCCGCAGGTGCATCGGCAGAGAGCCGCAGAGAACTCGAGGTTGGGCGTGGCTGCACCGTTGTGGGGTTTTACGGGGGGTAGGTCACCCCACCTAAGTCCTTGAACCCCATCCTTACGTTGTGTAAACAATCGTTATCGTTATCGTTTCCTTATTTCTGAAACAACACTTCAAAGGGAAGCCTTTCTGTCAGCCATGCCCTAGTGAAGAAGTGTGGATGTGGGAGTACACAGATACCCCAAGACTATCAGGGCTCAAGTGTGCTAAGGGGCAGGGTGATGTGCAGGGGGCGTGGAGCAGGGCAGAGGGATAATGAAGGGTTGGGGGAGTGAGGTTGTGCGCAGGCGCCCTAGGGGCTTCCCAGTTCCGTGGAGCAGGAGTCCATGCTCCTGCGCTTCAATGCCACCTCAGAGTAAAGTTCTAGGGAGACTCTAGGGATGGACTCTGGCCTTAAGGCTGCCTGCAGTTGGGGAGCCTGAGGGCAGAGACTTAGACTCAGTGAAGTTTAGCTGGAAAAAAAAAATCAATTCCTTCTTTAGCTGCCTGCGGGCCCATGCAGGGACTCTCAGCCAGAGAGAAAATTCGTCTACAACCTGAGGCGCCCAGGAAAGGGCCGATGTGGCGGGGGCGGGGTGGGGTGAGGGGGTGGGGTGGGGGAGGTGCCGCCAGGTCTGCGGCTTGCCCATCCAGGGCCACGTGTGCACGAGCACGCGCTGTGGGCCAAGACTGCTTACCACAGGGCTGAATTTAACCTGCTGTTCTTTCAGTTTGTCGTTTTCTCACGTCTGAATGTACATCTATACCCTCCAGTTTCTATCATTACTTGTTATTTGTCTTGTTTGTAAATGTTAATACGATTTTTAAAACAAATATGAGTGTTAGTTGCTCAGCTGTGTGTGACTCTTTGCGACCTGATGGACTGCAGCCTGCCAGCCTCCTCTGTCCATGGAATTCTCCTGGCGAAAATACTGGAGTGGGTTGTAGTCCCTTCTTCAGGGGATCTTCCTGACCCAGGGATTGAACCCGAGTATCCTGCATTGCAGGCAGATTCTTTACCATCTAAGCTATTAGGGAAGCCCCAAATATGAGTGTTAGGGTTATCAAATTCTCATGCAAACTGTAGCATCTAGAAATATATAGGATCAGAAGAAGGCTTGACATTGTGGGTAAAATGCCCTGTTTGAGGTATCAGTGGGACCATTGTGGGGTACAATAGAAAGAGCAGATGTGAGGAGGGCTTGTGTACCCAAACTCATCCCTGTGAATTTGCTCAGAGACTTTGTGGCCAAGGAGCTTCATCTTTTCTTGAGATGTATATATTAAAATTAATCTTAATATGTATGATGAATTAATGCAAGAGAAAGCACTTTGTAGGTTAAATTCCATAAGAATATGACACAGAAATGAAAAGTGTCGATGAAAAATCATCATAATAATCCTCATAAATAAATTTCATACTCATAAATACATAAGTTTCACACTCGTGAATACTCCACATTTAGTATTTGTAATAATAACCATTCCACAGAGTTGGGTGCTAGTGGTAATAAAAGGTCCGTATGATTAATCATCAAATATATTTACAAAGTACAATCAAAGTTGTACTTATTGTTTAAAATATTGCTAGTTTCTAATTCTTAGATTTAAAACTATATAGACTCATAAGTGGGACATCGCTGGTGGCTCAGACAGTAAAGAATCTGCCTGCAATGCAGGAGACCTGGGTTCAACCCTTGGGTTGGGAAGATCCCCTGGAGCAGGGCTCAGAAACCCACTCCAGTATTCTTGCCTGGAGAATCCTCAGGGACAGAGGAACCTGGCAGGCTACAGTCCATAGGGTTGCAAAGTCAGACAAGACTGAACGACTAAGTACAGCATAGCACAGACTCATAAGTAAATGGGAGACACAATTTTTAAAGTGTAATAATTTAAGAACTTCCCTGGCATCTCAGAGGTTAAGACTCCCTGTTTCCAGTGCAGGGGGCATGAGTTCAATCCCTGGTGAACTCTGGGAGATGGTGATGAACAGGGAGGCCTGGCGTGCTGCGATTCATGGGGTCGCAAAGAGTCGGACACGACTGAGTGACTGAATTGAACTGAATACAAAATAGATAATAAAGCAAAATAATGCAGGTTGATCATAAAATAGAAAACGTAATTTTAGAGAAAATAATATAAAAATTTAATGCTTAATATTTTATGATGAAAACTACCTCATGAAGTATGAAGGATAATTATCATTAAGAACCATTTATTTGCAGAGGAAAGTAATCTACTGAGAATCAAGTGATTTTCTAAAGGGAAAATGTGGCAAATCAGAACCTGAAATTATTATCACTTACTGTCATATAAAAAGAGCTTCCTTAACCAGACACAGGATCAAAACACTATAGCGTCGCAAAAATGCTCTAAGTGAATGTATATTCATATCATTTACATAGGTCTCTTCTCACCTTTTATCTCCTTACGCATAAAAATTCCTTGTTCGTGTGTTGATAAGCTTCTTTCATATTTCCATGCCCTATTGCCTGGATCAGCTGTCATTTTACACAGAGAGGTTCATCTTTAGCTTACTTCTGAGAGTTGTTTTTGGCCGTGATGAGGTTTTCAAGCAGATTTCAAACAATGCATACCCTCTTACCTAGTCTTGTACCATATTCAGTGTTGTACAGTATTCAACAATTATCAGTATTCATCAGCCTGGCTGGACAGATGCTACTACTCCTTCCAGAGAATACCATTGTGGACTGAATTCCCTAGAAGAGGAATTCCTATAAGTCCTTGGGGAAGCCAGAGCTAGACTATGACCCAAGACTTTTTTTTCCTGCCCTGGAGCCTTCATCTGATAGTGATATGCCTTTTCTTATGGAACTGGATTTGTGCTTGCTTATTTCAGCAACAAATATATTGATTTTTTTCTAAATTTGTCTTTTACTTTTTCTTTTAAAGTAGTTATCTTCCAAAATAATGTAGTGTTTTGTTGTATTTTTATCTTATGAAAGTGAAAGTCGCTCAGTTGTGTCCTGTGCTTTGCGATCCCATGGACTAGTCCATGAGATCCTGCAGGCCAAAATACTAGAATGGGTAACTTTTCCCTTCTCCAGGGGATCTTTCTGACCCAGAGATCTGTCCGGAGTGTGTAATTTCCTTGGTTCTGTCTCATCACAACAAAAATTTGAACCACTAGACATTAAAGCCCTTTGACAGACCGTGTCTCAGCTCTCAGAGACTGTGTTACAGCTCTTGGACAGATCAGTGTCACAGCTCTGTGTTACAGCTCAGTTTTATTCAGAAAATAAAAGAAAATACATCCTCATGAGGGCGTGCCGACCCAAGAGGAGAGAGGGCGAGCCAGAAAGCGAGAGAGAGAGAGAGAGAGAGAGAGAGGAAGGGAGAGATAATCCCCCACCTCCACCTTTGGCTCCTTTTTTTTTTTTTTTGTTCTTTTCCTCCCCTGGAACTGCTATGTAAATTGGGCTAGCCAGGAGTGCTGTTTGTTCTACCTGAGGTTCTCACTCCAGTCCTCAGATCTTCCTTTGTTCTTTTTTCTCAAGCTTTTCCCTTCCTGGTCTTTTAGCCACCACCATTCTGGACTCCTTTTTCCTATTCCAACTACCTAACAGATCAAACCCAGGTCTTGCACATTGCAGGCAGATTGTTTACCAGCTGAGCCACAAGAGAAGCCCCAGTATAGTCCATGCGGTACCCACTCAAGTGGGTAGCCTATCCCTTCTCCAGTGTATCTTCTCAACCCAGGAATCCAACCAGGGTTCTCCTGCATTGAGGGCAGATTCTTTACCAACTGAGCTATGTGGGAATATCTTATATTCAACCTCATTCTTGGCCCAATTCTTATTTTGTATTTCCTTTCACTCTTTACCCCCATTAAGTTTCATTTCAATTCAGTTCAGTTGCCCAGTCGTGTCAATTTTTTGTGACCCCATGGACTGCAGCATGCCAGGCCTCCCT
Source organism: Litocranius walleri (assembly GCA_006410535.1). Taxonomy (NCBI): domain Eukaryota; kingdom Metazoa; phylum Chordata; class Mammalia; order Artiodactyla; family Bovidae; genus Litocranius; species Litocranius walleri. The sequence goes on from SJYG01001103.1 coordinate 164,645, forward strand.
GTCCATCACCAACTCCTAGAGCTTGCTTAAACTCATGTCCACTGAGTTGGTGATGCCATCCAATCATCTCATCCTCTGTTGTCCCCTTCTCCTCCTGCCCCCAATCCCTCCCAGCATCAGAGTCTTTTCCAGTGACTCAGCTCTTAACATCAAATGGCCAAAGTATAGGAGCTTCAGCTTTAGCATCAGTCCTTCCAACGAATATTCGGGGTTGATTTTCTTTAGGATTAACTGGTTTGATCTCCTTGATGTCCAAGGGACTCTCAAGAGTCTTCTGCAGCACCACAATTTAAAAGCATCAATTCTTCAGTGCTCAGCCTTCTTTACAGTCCAACTCTCACATCCACACATGACTACTGGAAAAACCATGGCTTTGACTATATGAACCTTTATTGACAAAGTGATATCTCTGCTTTTTAATATGATGTCTGGGTTTGTCATGGCTTTCCTTCCAAGGAGCAAGCATCCTTTAATTTTGTGGCTGCAGTGATTTTGGAGCCCCCAAAATAATATCTATCACTGCTTCTACTTTTTCCCCTTCTATTTGCCATGAAGTGATGGGACCAGATGCCATGATCTTAGTTTTTTGAATGCTGAGTTTTAAGCTAGCTTTTTGACTCTCCTCTTTCACTCTCATCAAGAAGCTCTTTAGTTCCTCTTGGCTTTGTGCCATTAGAGTGGTATCATCTGCATATCTAAGGCTGTTGATATTCTTGGCAATCTTGATTCCAGCTTGTGATTCATCCAATCCAGCATTTCACATGATGTATTCTGCTTATTGGAGAAGGCAATGGCAACCCACTCCAGTACTCTTGCCTGGAAAATCCCAGGATGGAGGACTCTGGTAGACTGCAGTCCATGGGGTTGCTAAGAGTCAGATATGACTGAGCATCTTCACTTTGACTTTTCACTTTCATGCATTGGGGAAGGAAATGGCAACCCACTCCAGTGTTCTTGCCTGGAGAATCCCAGGGACGCGGGAGCCTGGTGGGCTGCCATCTATGGGGTCACACAGAGTCAGACACGACTGAAGCTACTTAGCAGCAGCAGCAGCAGCAGCAGCAACATTCTGCTTGTAGAACTTCCCAGGTAGCTCAGCTAGGAAAGAATCCGCCAGCAATGCAGGGGAAAGTGAAAGTGAAGTTGCTCAGTCATGTCCGACTTTTTTCGATGCTGTGGACTATAGTCCACCAAGCTCCTCTATCCATGGGATTTTCCAGGCAAGAATACTGGAGTGGATTACCATTCCCATCTTCTGGGGATCTTTCCAACTCGGGTTTCCCACATTGCAGGCAGGCTCTTTACCATGGCAACCCAGGAGACACCAGTTCAATTCCTGGCTGAGGAAGTTCCCCTGGAGAAGGGATAGGTTGCCCACGCCAGTATCCTTGGGCTTCCCTGGTGGTTCAGATGGTAAAGAATCCACCTGCAATGAGGGAGAGCCCAGAGGAGGGCATGACAACCCACTCCAGTAGTCCTGACTGGAAATCCCCATGGACAGAAGAGCCTGGTGGGCTTCAGTCCATGGGGTTGCAAAGAGTCAGACAGCACAGAGCAACTAAGCAAAGCACAGCACATTCTGCGTATAAGTTAAATAAGCAGGGTGACAATATACAGCCTTGATGTACTCCTTTCCCAATTTTGAACCAGTCAGTTGTTTCATGTCCAGTTTTAACTGTTGCTTCTTGATCCACATACCAGCACCACAGTTCAAAAACATCAGTTTTCAGGAGACAAATAAGATGGTCTGGTATTCTCATCTCTTGAAGAATTTTTCAGTTTGTTGTGATCCACACAGTCAAAAAGAACTGCCTACCACTCCTCAAAAATTACACACACACACTCTCTAAGAACACACACTCTAAATCCAAAAAACAGAAGACAAGGACAGTGGCTCTTTGCCTCCCAGTTCTGCGGAGTTTCTGGAAAGGAAGAGGGTTCCATTCTATACTGTTCTGCACCTTGCTCTAGCTTTGCACGGAAGGTAAAGAAGTTCTCCGCGAAAACCCAACACTTCCACAGAGGTAACCAGTGGGCTTTAGCAACGAAGGGATGAGGGACGGGGAGTTGGGAGAAAGGTCCATATTTTTCTCTCTCACAATCCAAACATCACTTCTTTTCTTCTCTCACGTCTTAAAGAGGAAGGGTCTTCGACAGGAAGCATCCTGACTGCGCTGGGGGT
>SJYG01001103.1:167159-198247 GCA_006410535.1 Litocranius walleri
ACCTTCGGCCGCGCGCTCCCGCTGACCCGCCCGCAATCAGCCTGCAGCGCCGTGCCTGGGAGGGGGACCCTGGCGGGGATCCCGGGGCTCTGGGGAGGCGGCGGTGGCGGGAGGGGGGAGGTGGGCGGCGAGGAGAAAGCAGGAGGGGAGCTGGGGCTGGGGAGGGCGTCTGGAGCCAGCAGTTGAGTCAAGGCTGCTGACTTCTGGTGCGACCTCACACCGGTTCCGTGCCTCTGGGCTTCCCGTCAGTGAAACCCGGCGCCGATGGAGCGCGTTATGGACAACAGCGGGTTCCCAGTGCGACGGAAGCGGGTTTGGGAACCGCTCACTCCGCGTTCGCAGCCCATCGCTTTCCACAGGGCTGTGATCTTTTCCGTGTTGTGGCCTATTTCTTAGCTCCCTTGATTTTCATAAGCTTCACAGGGTTTTATTGAGCTTCAGTAACCGTTACTAATAGCACCACCTCCCAGAGATGGCGGGGTGCAGGAATCCCTTCCTAGGGCTCCACAGGACGAGTACCCTCACTGAGTCACGTGTTCCCAACGAAACTTTTAAGTGGATATTGTTCCAAGACCTTGATCTTCTGAGAGCCACCCCATTCTCCCCGAGAGAAACCACACGTTTCCTGCGACACGATGTAGAACTCGACTCTATGGCAGAGAGACCCCAGCGTGTACAGGAACCATCCTTGGTCTACTGTCAATCCCCTGTGAGAGCTGTGTTATTAAATTATGATGCTAAACTGTGAAACCAGCGATGCTGGGAAACAGAGGGACGGGCACACCGGGAAGGAGAGACTCATAAATTAGGAAAATGAAAAATATTTTTACCTTTCCAAAGACAGCATACATGAGAGAGCCTGCTTTCCCATGATTTGATAGAATAATGTATTATCAAGATAACATCAGGTTCGTCCAATTTAAAGATCAGAAGGTACACGATGTTCATTTGCTTCGATTCTCCTGCTGTTCCTGTCAGATACCTGTATAATCTCTGCTCACACACCATCTCTCTCATGATTTCTGATCCCGTTTGGGGAGGATTAGGATTTTCTTTGTGGAGAAGAAATCTGCCTCCATTCTCCATTCCCCCACTTTTGTTTACATTGCGATTGACACATTGCTCAGGGTTTACAATGCTTCCGGATCTCTTCCTAGGCTTGATTCAGTCCTTTTAATATCCTGTCATTTTGGCATCGCCGTCAGTATCCTTTCTGACTAGTCTCTGGACAATTTGGTATTTGTTAATATCCACCCCCCAAAATCCGTTCTTCACAGACTGTGTCTCCCTGGTGGCCTGACCCACTCAGAAGATGGTTCAGGAGAATGGTGCTGCACCTCCGCTCACCAACTGGAAATCTGATGGCATTGTGGCAGCCACAGAGCTCCATTTGGGTCACATTGATCATCAAGCCACAGAAAAACACCAGATTGTTTAAAACTGAAATTCTTCCATTCTGAGCAACTTCTGTCCCCTGCAATTTTATGTTTGAATTAAAAAATAAAAAATGCACCCCAAATTTTGCAATACACTTCTCTTTGTTGGTTTTAGGGCAGACTTCCACCCTGTTGGCTTCAGTTTTGTCTTGACCAGGGATGGCAACATGGTATGTGATGTTCCAAGAGCCTGGCTGACTTTATAATCACTTTTCTGCCCTGATGAATCTAGGAGAATATGCAGGCAAAATGTGCCATTTTTCTCTCTTAGCCCCATGGCAGTTGTGTGATCATAGGCAGAGCAGTTAAGGTTCAGTTTCCCAATATTTTAATAGAAAAGTTAATACCTATCTTGGTCACATCATGGAGAATTTTGAAGAATAATTAAAATAATGAACATGAAAGAAACTTTAAAATTTAAAACAAATGCACAGAGGATTATTATGATGGTAATGATCAACATCATCACTACTGTCTTCATCATCTTTACCACATTGATATACTGATTCAAATATATAGAAAATCTCATCTGAGGTAGAAACGATGTCAGAGAATTTGCAGTTTTAGCAAAAGCTGGAGTATAATTTATCAGAGGCAAGGACAGCACGTGGGAAAAGGTGGTGAGGAAAATGCTCTTCTGGGGCTGAAGGAAGGGAAAGGGGTGTGGGAGAAAAAGGAAAGGAAAGAAGTTATCTTAATATATTCTGACAGTGTGACAAGGGATGGTTTCCCTAATGGGGACCATTTCTATGCAACCCGACTGAGTGAATAGAAAAATGTAAAAACGGTAGGAATACCAGAATCAAGCTAAATAAGCAGATCAGTTATGAAAACCATTATGAATTCAATGTTAATCAATAAAATGCAAGTTTAAACCAATTAAGACATAAGACATTTTAATGTATGCTCCAAAGGGTAACCAAAAAATTAAAACTCTAGTATTACCAAGTGTAAGTGACGACTTGAGGGATGCTCGCATGTGGCTGCTGCCAGCATGATAGCACAAGTCTCCTGGAGTGGGACTTGGCAACATCTAGTCAGGTGGAAGCTGTCCATCCCAGAGATTGTCACGTGCACAAGATGTGTGCAGGACTCTTCTGCAGCACTCTTGGTAGTAGCAAGGATGTATTTGGAACTCCAAATGTTTGTTAAAGAATTGGATAAAATATTACATAAATAATGTCACTTCCATAAAAGATTAAAATACCAAAAAGTACTATATCTTAACTATAGACTGATGTGTATGTACAAGTGTAAATATACAATTGAGAAAGAGACATAAACATCTCAGAATACTGATTACCTCTGAAAGGAAGAGTGAGAATGAGACTGGGAAGTGGAGGAGTCAAAAAATAAAAAAATGGAGCTGTATGTGTAATGTTCTTTTAATGTTTTCAGTCCAACAGAATAGCAGCAATAACAATGCCAAAATACTGAGATTTGTTCATTGCAAATGGTGGCTATTCATTTCATTCCTCTGTGTATTTCTCTCCTTAAAATGTTTGTTTCATGACTGCATAATCTTTAAAACTGACAAAGTAAAATACAGGCTCAGAGTTCATCTTAATTATAGTTGCACATTGCAGGCTTGCCTTTTCCAATGGATGCTTATCTTTTCTAGCACCAAGAAGAATGACACAATAGCATGCCTCAGCTGAATGAAACCTTTATCTCCACGGTTTTGCCAATTTCTGGTGACATCGATTGGGATTTTTTAAAGTGGCTATTGATTTAAAGACATTTGATTTAAAACTGAGCAGGCAATGACTTTATCCTGAATTTGTACCGAATGTTGCTGCTGTCCCTCAGTCAGGGCACCAGTTTCTCTTCCCCCAGCTGCTCAGAGGGAAGGAGGTGGTGATCATGTTTGAGCTTCTTCCCCTTGTCCCTCTCATGTCCATCTTCAAAGGAGCCTTGGACCCCAATTTCACACTCCCACTGGAAGGTACATTGTACTTTCCCCTTTGCCACTGGAAATCCATCTGATACAAAGAGTTTCTGGGACTGGAAGGTACTTCAAACAAAGCACTATTCATTTACAGTAAGGCAACTTTTATTCTCTAGTCTAGCAAGTTTGCCTATCCTAATTCTAATTCTAATAATAATAATAAAATAATAAAAAGCCAGACTTCTCATTCCTAGAGGAAGGCTCTCTATATTTCACATCTTGTCAGCTTGAAGGGAGATAATCAACTGATGTGTATTCAAACATTTCTTGCTTTCCTATAGAAGGAGAAAAAAGCAAGAGTTCACTGTGTTAACATAACCTAGCATCATCCAGCTTGCTTAAAGTTATATATGGATATTTGAAAGCAAAATATGTTAGAAAGTTAGCAATGGAAATGACTCATGTAAGGATAATTATTTTGGCTGTCTAAATTTGAGGTGTTCTCAGGCCTTACCAACTCCTATAAGGACACTTGCTTTTATTCTTTTCTTCTTTTTATTCCAGAAGAGAATGGAAAGGCTTCAGAGGAGCAAATACGGAACCATGGCTGAAGGTAAGAAACCCTCCAAATTCTGAAACTTTCTGGGCTCCAGGAGAAATCACTGTCTTCCCTCCTCCACTCCCTGACCTCAAATACTGAGACAGAAGAGAAACTCAATTATTTTAAACTGCAGAAGAAAAAAGTAGCTATCGTGTTCTTTGGGCTTCCCTGGTGGTTCAGCTGGTAAAGAATCCACCTGCAATGAGGGAGAGCTTGGTTCAATCCCTGGGTTGGGAAGATCCACTGGAGAAAGGAATAACCAGCCACTCCATTATTCTGGCCTGGAGAATTCCATGGACTGTATAGTCCTTTCCCTTCTCCAGGGGATCTTCCCAACCCAGGGATCAAATCCAGGTCTCCTGCATTGCAGGCGGATTCTTTACCAGCTGAGCCACAAGGGCAGCCCCAGTATAGTCCATGGGGTCGCAAAGAGCCAGACACAACTGAGTGACTTTCACCTTCATCTTGTTGTTTATCTTCCCTACCATCAGCACAGCCCACACACCCAAGTGTGAAGCTCTGCCTTGCGTGGTGATGTATGGGAAATGTGGAAACAAAACTTCCAGTCGGAAGTCGGGATTTCGAATCAAATTGTGAAAATGTTTTTCCCTACCTATGCTCAGCTGAAAAGAGGGCAGGTTCCCCATGTGTGTGTGCTAAGTCACTTCAATTGTGTCTGACTCTTGGTGACCCTCTGGGACTGTAGCTTGCCAGGCTTCTCTGTCCATGGGACTTTCCAGGCAAGAATACTGCAGTGAGTTCCCATGCCCTCCTCCAGGGGATCTTCCTGACCCAGGAATCAAACCTGGGTCTCTTGCATCTCCTGTATTGGCAGGCTGCTTCTTTACCACTAGCGCCACCTGGGAAGCCCAAAGTTCCCCCATAGAGACTTAGTAATCGTGTTTGAAAAAAAAAATCCAGAATACTTAAGGAAAGGCAGAACCAACACAGAGTAAAAGGAGTAAAATAACAGATTTTAGGAACCTAGAATGAATTTAATTCATTTGGGCTTATAAGAACTCCAGAAATCCTTGCATTCTCACTCTCTTCATCCCTAGAAGACTTAGCTGTTGGTACAGAGTGACCTCGCCAACACCACTTTTGTTATAATTTTTTATAATTCTATCAGCCACAGCAATGATCTTTCCAAAATATGTATTGCTAACATTCTTATCATCTCTTCTTCAGCCACCCACCCAAGGTCATCTGTCATACTCTGCCCCTGACATTAACCACAAGCCTTCCCAATATTCAAATCCCTACCCATAAGAGCAGAAACCCAGGGACATTCAGCTGGTCCTCAGTGGGAGGTCACTGAGACTCTAACATCTGAGACTTCCTTTACTCCCAGGGTTCAGATGACTGTGATGAACAGTCTGTGCCTGGGAACTGGTGAGTGAAAAGCAGATGACAATATTTTTTCATTTATGATTTATCCTCACCTCCTTGTAATTTCACCTGAGATTAGCATGAAACTGGCCTAAGTAAACCATCATGGGAAAAGCAAAGGATCACTTTTCTTTCCGAAAACCTGTCTTTTCGTTGGTCCCAAAGAAGTCCTTGGAGCATCCTTCATAGTGTAGCAGTTCTGGCTCTTGGCTATGGGTCCAAGCTTGGGCTCCCAGTGTGGGCTTCCTACCAGTCAAGAGCCACCCAAAGTTGTATGCAAACATCTATATGATTTTCATATCACTGTTTGGCAGAGAGAGGTCCATAGCTTTCATGAGATACCATGAAAGATCAGTGACAGAAAAATCTTATGAATCACTAACTTTACCAACAGAGACCTACTATATGGCACAGAGAACTCTGCTCAATATTCTAAATAATATAAATAGGAAAAGAATTTGAAAAAGAATAGATGCACATATAGGAATGACTGAATCACTCTGCTGTACACCCAAAACTGAAACAACAATGCTCATCATCTTGTTGCTGCTCAGTCGCTCAGTTGTGTCCTCCTCTGAAACCCCATGGACTGCAGCACACCAGGCTTCCCTGTCCTTCACCATCTCCCAGACTTTACTCAAACTTACGTCCACTGAGTCCATGATGCCATCCAACCATCTCATCCTTTGTTGTCCTCTTCTCCTCCTGCCTCCAGTCTTTCCCAACATCAGGGTCTTTTCTACTGAGTCAGCTCTTCTTTGCTTCACGTGGCCAAAGTATTAGAGTTTCAGCTTCAGTATCAGTCCCTCCAGTGAATATTCAGAGTTGATTTCCTTTAGGATTGACTGGTTTGATCTCCTTGCAGTCCAAGGGACTCTCAAAAGTCTTCTCCAACACAGTTGGAGGGCATAGCTCAAAAGAATCAGTTCTTTTGTGCTCAAACTTCTTAATGGTCCAACTCTCACATTTATACAGGACTACTGGAAAAACCATAGTTTTGACTAAACAGATCTTTGTTGGCATAGTGATGTCTCTGCTTTTTAATACACCGTCTAGGTTTGTTATAACTTTTATTCCAAGGAGCAAACATCTTTTAATTTCATTTCTGAAGTCACCATCTGCAGTGCTTTCGGAGCCCAAGAAAATAAAGTCTCTCACTGTTTCCATTTTTTCCCCATTGATTTGCCATGAAATGGTGGGCTGGTGCCATGATCTTAGTTTTCTGAATATTGAGTTTTAAGCCAGCTCGTTATCTGCTCCAAGAGTAAATAAAAAATTAAAATAATAAAAAAAAAGAATTACTAGTATGGTAAAACAAGACAATTCTCTCTTTCTCTCTCTCTTTTTTTTTTTTTACAGAACATCAGGGCTTTGAACCCTCCTCCTCGTTGAGGATCATCTTGGTAGGAAAAACAGGCAGCGGGAAAAGTGCCACTGGGAACAGCATCCTCTGCCAGCCTGTCTTTGAGTCCAAGCTGAGGCCCCAGTCGGTGACCAGGAAGTGTCAGAGGGCAACAGGCATGTGGAATGGGAAGACCATCCTGGTGGTGGACACGCCACCCATCTTTGAGACTGAAGCCCGGGATCAAGAGGTGTATGAGAATATCGGAGCCTGTTACCTGCTGTCGGTTCCAGGGCCCCATGTGCTGCTCCTGGTGACCCAGCTGGGGCGCTTCACCGAGCAGGACGTGGTGGCCGTGACCAGGGTGAAGGAGGTCTTTGGGGCAGGAGCCGAGAGATACATGGTCATCCTCTTCACCCACAAGGAGGATTTGGCGGAGGCATCCTTGGATGAGTATGTGGCAAACACAGACAACCTCAGGCTGAGGAGCCTGATCCGGGAGTGCGGGCGGAGGTACTGTGCCTTCAACAACCGGGCCTCGGGGGACGAGCAGAGAGAGCAGCTGGCCCAGCTGATGGCCGTGATCGAGGGGCTGGAGCGGGAGCACCAGGGTGCCTTCCTCACCAACGAGCTCTTCTTTGATGCACAGATGCTCCAGCAGATGGGAGGTGGCGCCCATGGAGAAGGTCAGAGGCGCTACCTGGACAAGGTACGGCTGCAGGTTGCAAAGCAAAAGCAAGGCCTGAAAGAGGCTGAGAGAAGCTCTGCCTTCAAGGCGCTCCTCCGACTCAAAGCCTGGATCGTTTCTCATACCAAAATATTTGTTCTTCTTGTCCTATGCCTTTTGGTTTTTCTTGCCATTGTAATTATTTTGTGTAGTATCCATTAAGGCTGAGCATTTTCAGATAGCACCTGCCATCAGCTTCCATTTTTCTCAGAGTCAATATATCACCAACTCAATGGACATGGGTTTGGGTGGACTTCGGGAGCTGGTGATGGACAGGGAGGCCTGGCATGCTGTGGTTCATGGGGTCGCAGAGTCGGACATGACTGAGCGACTGAACTAAACTGATATCTATCTATGTTGATCAGGAACTTTATTTGCTTTTTACATAAGTTCACTTTCAATTTCATTTCCTTGCATCAGACATGCCATCCCTTTTCTTCAGTTGCTTTTAGGTAAATAAAATGTAAAGGAGAAAAAATTCCCTTTCTGTTGTGTTAAAAATGGTGAAGGCAAATAACAAACTAAACGCACATCATCAAGAAATATTGAGGAGTTTGCGTAAAGGAAAGTGAGTGGACTGACACGCTGTGTGAGCGAGCATCTTACCAGGGACCTACTTTTTACAGTTGAAATTGCTTATTTTATATGAAAGATACTCTGACTTCCTTGTAGGTTGTAAAAAAATATATATATATATACATATATGTATATATATATATATACACTCCACAAGAGAGAAAGACTAGGATGTTCTTGGACTTCTCTGGGGTGTGAAGAGGCTGGGGGAGAAAGAAGGTGGCCCTGGAGACAGGGTGGGGAGGAAGATCTCCGATAGTCAGCCACTGGGAAATTAAAGAACTGGAAATCCTTAGAGCAGGGCTGGGTAAGAGCCAGATGGTGAGTGTAGGAATTCAGGCTTACCCGGACATCTGGTCTCCTTCAACACTCAACCATCCTCTTGAGCGTGAAAGCCATGAAAGACAAGAAGGAAGTGACCTGCAAGGTTGCATTCCCTATAAGTTTAGAAATTTAAATTGCATGAACTTTTCATATGTGGTGATGAAACATTCTGCTTCTTTTTATTTATTTACCCTTTTAAAAAATGTAAAAGCCCTCCTCAGCTCACAGGTTATACAGAAATGGCCTCAGCCTGGGTTTGCTCTGCAGGCTGTGGTTTGCACACTCCCGTCTTAGAGATTTTCCATCATGGGTTGAGCTGGGATGTAATGGAACATCTTGAACCCCAAGGTCAGCACAATCGTGTGTGATACCTGTAGAAATTTGAAGAAAGGTTGGCATTGCACATTTCAGTGGTAGAAAAGAGAAGCAGGCAGACACTGGGGTGAGGTCTGAGTGGTGGTCACCAAATCAGTGGAAACAGGAAATCCCAACTTCTTCTATGGGATAGCTTCCCATCCCTTCATACCCTGTCAGGGAGACCCACAGTCGCACAAGCAGCCTTTGACTGGGTGGGTAAGTGATGAACTCTCTGTGACGCCCAAGATCATTGTCCAAGTCCCTGCTGGTGATAAAGATGCGGTTGATCTCGACATTGCTGTCCCATAAACAATTCCAATCTTGTGCAAGGGGTATTATGTGTGAGCTCCTCAAACCCTTGAAACACCAAGCTACTCGGAGTTCTCAGACCGAGGACCTCCTCTTCGATGTGGTTTTCCCACATTGTCTGACCCAAGTTGGCCTCTCCCTTCCTTGACTTCATCCAGTCCCGCTCCACCCACATGTAGCTGAGTGCCGAGTGCTGGAGTCTCTGCTGGGCACCAGGGATCTGAGAGAAGTAAGGCCAAAGGCACCTGTGCAGTAGAGGAAGGAAGGCATATAAAAATGAGGGTGAGCCAGAAGTGAGCATCCACACAGGGAAGCCAGAGTAGCCCTTGCTGGTCACGACTAGAGAAAGCCTGAGCAGCAACGAAAACCCAGTGCAGCCAATGAACAAAATAAAGTAAAAATGAGTGTGTGAGAAATTTGTTCGTGGCGGGATGTCACCCAGAAGGAGAGTGAGGGCTTGGGGCAGAGGCGCCCTGGCCAGGGTGGGGCTGGGGCTTCTAGAAACTTGCTGGCCTCTCTCTCCAGGACTGACTTCAGGTAGAAGGAGCAGGCAAGCCATTCAGCCCCACAGTAATCGAAGTCTGTGCCCCAACTGGTAATGCTGGGTCAGGTAGGAAATTGAGAATCACTGGAGGAGGCAGCAGAGGGACCAGGCTGGGAGATGGGCCCTGGGCGGGTTCAAGGCTTTTCTCCACAAGGTTTTTAAGCAGGTTAGGAATTTCAGGAAGATCATACTGCAGGAATGTGGCACAATCGTGTGTGATACCTGTAGAAATTTGAAGAAAGGTTGGCATTGCACATTTCAGTGGTAGAAAAGAGAAGCAGGCAGACACTGGGGTGAGGTCTGAGTGGTGGTCACCAAATCAGTGGAAACAGGAAATCCCAACTTCTTCTATGGGATAGCTTCCCATCCCTTCATACCCTGTCAGGGAGACCCACAGTCGCACAAGCAGCCTTTGACTGGGTGGGTAAGTGATGAACTCTCTGTGACGCCCAAGATCATTGTCCAAGTCCCTGCTGGTGATAAAGATGCGGTTGATCTCGACATTGCTGTCCCATAAACAATTCCAATCTTGTGCAAGGGGTATTATGTGTGAGCTCCTCAAACCCTTGAAACACCAAGCTACTCGGAGTTCTCAGACCGAGGACCTCCTCTTCGATGTGGTTTTCCCACATTGTCTGACCCAAGTTGGCCTCTCCCTTCCTTGACTTCATCCAGTCCCGCTCCACCCACATGTAGCTGAGTGCCGAGTGCTGGAGTCTCTGCTGGGCACCAGGGATCTGAGAGAAGTAAGGCCAAAGGCACCTGTGCAGTAGAGGAAGGAAGGCATATAAAAATGAGGGTGAGCCAGAAGTGAGCATCCACACAGGGAAGCCAGAGTAGCCCTTGCTGGTCACGACTAGAGAAAGCCTGAGCAGCAACGAAAACCCAGTGCAGCCAATGAACAAAATAAAGTAAAAATGAGTGTGTGAGAAATTTGTTCGTGGCGGGATGTCACCCAGAAGGAGAGTGAGGGCTTGGGGCAGAGGCGCCCTGGCCAGGGTGGGGCTGGGGCTTCTAGAAACTTGCTGGCCTCTCTCTCCAGGACTGACTTCAGGTAGAAGGAGCAGGCAAGCCATTCAGCCCCACAGTAATCGAAGTCTGTGCCCCAACTGGTAATGCTGGGTCAGGTAGGAAATTGAGAATCACTGGAGGAGGCAGCAGAGGGACCAGGCTGGGAGATGGGCCCTGGGCGGGTTCAAGGCTTTTCTCCACAAGGTTTTTAAGCAGGTTAGGAATTTCAGGAAGATCATACTGCAGGAATGTGGCAGTTGGACCAAATAAGTGTGAGCCTGGGAACATGGCATCACATTCAGAAGAAAAGAATTCCATCTCAGCCATCCATTGGGGCTTGAGCTGTAACAGGAGGTGTGGGGATGGAGAAGACAGGACAGGAATGGGGATGCAGGGGGTAAATTGACACAGAGTGGCACTGATATCAAGGTTGGGAGGGAGCCAGCTTTCTGTCTTGGCCTCCCGGGGACCCTGGCTTCCCCCACTACCCAGGGCCCTCAGAAGAGACTGGGCTGAGCAGAGGAAGGCGGAGACTTCATGTCTGGTGAAGGAGACCTTGACTCCTCTGGGATGGGTGGTCTCCTCCTCCCTCCAGGGAAGGCACTGGACCAGGGAAACTCACTAAAGAAAGTATTTGGGAGCAGGGCTGCTGGAGGAGAGCCTTCCTCTAGGGATGCAGATGGTCAGTTCCCAGGCCTCCCCACAATGATAAAGCATCTCTCGCCCAAGGAGCAGCATTTCTCAGTGAGCCAGACGGCGTTCCACCTTTGTTGACTTCCTAGGGGCGTAAAGCTGGAGGGTGAACTCCAGAATATTTTGCAGTAGAGGAGAAGACAGGGTTGCGCTCTATCTTGACTCACACATGGATGTTCCCCAACGTGATCTCTTGGAAAGTGTTCAAATATGAGCGCTGAGTCTCCCTCAAAAGGTGAAGGAAGCACAGAAAAAACCACCTGGGGGCCATCCCATTTCCTCTGCCTCTCCTTTTGTCATTTTCATGATAATTCATTTCAGGGGTTTTTCACATTCTTGGGATGCAGTGAATCTTCATTTCTTGAAGTGGGAACTTCAGATATAGGCAGAGGTCCTCCTTGTAACCTGATAAAAGAGAAATTCATTTATTTATTCTCGATTCACTTTTTTGGCAGGAAGCATGAAAATATAGGTGTTCTGATAAATCTCAGGATTTATTTTAAAGAGATATGAAGAACTCTTTATTAGTTCAAATGTTTTCAAATGCAAGTAAAAGATACCCCAAATTCCAGTGGCTTAAGTAATAAAAGAATATATTGGTTGACATAATCAGAAATCAGAGATGAGGTGGGCTTCAGGGCTGGTTGATTCAGGAGCTACGGTTGATTCCATTACTGTGCTCTGCTTTGAAGTGTTGGGTAAGTTGACCGTGGAGAAAAATAAAGTAAACCAGGCATTCAGGCAGAAAGACTCATTATAGGAAGAAAGAAAGACAGAAAGAAGGAAAGAAGGAAAGAAAGAAAGAAACTGGCTTTAGAGAAAAACCAGTGCCCTCCCTTTACAGACAACCCTTCTTATACTTTTTGATGAATCGTGCCTTGAAGGGAGGGGGCCTTAGTTTATCTTTAGCCTGCAGCTGGGGTCTTGTGGTCACGTAGTTGAAGGGGGTCTCACAGTTGAGGGTCACGTAGTCTTGAGAAACTGGCACCAGCAGGGAGAAACAGGATATTGCCTTCAGGAAAAACAGGATGCCCACCAGGGCAATGTGGCCACTGTGACTTCATCTCTTGTTTGTCAGGGCACCACAATGGGCCATATTTTAACTATATGCTATGAGCCCCTTGTGAGCCCTAATCCTGCAGCCTTTATGATATAGGGTAAGTAGTGAAGGTCAGGCTTCTGTATCTGCTTTGTGCTGGTTTTGTCACAGGAAGCACACTGATTGAAACCACCCATCCTGGCCAGGCACCATAGTACCCATTTGCATGAGTTATTTTACAACAGGAGGTCCTAGTAAGGAACACGGAACTAATAAGCCTCCACCAACCGGAAGAGTTCAGAAAGGTCAAAAGGAGACACTACATTTCCAACCACCTCCCAGAATCCTTCTCTTTGGCATCCATCTCGGCTGAACAAGGCAGGCACCACCAGGAAGGATTCTGAGTCAGAAGGATTGGCTAAAGACAACCTAGAAGCTAATCCCATCATCATAAAACCCAAGACAGTAAGCCATGTGGCAGAGCTATTCTCCTGGGTTCCCTTACCATGTTGCTCTCCAACCGGATACCCTTTCCAATAAAATCTCTTGCTTTGTCAGCACGTCTCTCCTCAGAAAATCATTTCCGAGTGTTAGACAAGAGCCCAGTTTCGGGCCCTGGAAGAGGTCTCCCCTCCTGCAACAGTTTGGGGCATTGTCATGGGGTAAGATAAGAATAGGCTGGAATGTGGTTTAAGGGAAGTCAGAGTGGGCTCGAAGCTTGTGATAGCTGGAGTGAGTTAGAAGTAGCTCATGAACAGTCTGGCTGATAAAGGCTCATAGGCAGCCCTACAGAAACTTTGAGAAAAGACACATTAGACAGGGGCCAAAAGTCAGAATAAGGGTTAATATGAGAAGAGGGCCCAGTAAAGGTAAGATCCATGGCGTTCAATTCCAATTGCTTAACCAGTTTTCCCATAATTTACTAAGATGTTACAGAAAGTGAAGAGGAGCTAAAAAGCTTCTTGATGAAAGTGAAAGAGGAGAGTGAAAAAGTTGGCTTAAAACTCAACATTCAGAAAATGAAGATCATGGCATCTGGCCCCATCACTTCATGGAAAATAGATGGGGAAACGGTGTCAGATTTTATTTTTTTGGGCTCCAAAATCACTGCAGATGGTGACTGTAGCCATGAAATTAAAAGACACTTATTCCTTGGAAGAAAAGTTATGAGCAACCTAGATAGTATATTCAAAAGCAGACACATTACTTTGCTGACTAAGGTCCGTCTAGTCAAGGCTATGGTTTTTCCTGTGGTCATGTATGGATGTGAGAGTTGGACTGTGAAGAAGGCTGAGCGCCGAAGAATTGATGCTTTTGAACTGTGGTTTTGCAGAAGACTTTTGAGAATCCCTTGGACTGCAAAGAGATCCAACCAGTCCATTCTGAAGGAGAGCAACCCTGGGATTTCTTTGGAAGGAATGATGCTGAAGCTGAAACTCCAGTACTTTGGCCACCTCATGCAAAGAGTTGACTCATTGGAAAAGACTCTGATGCTGGGAGGAATTGGGGGCAGGAGGAGAAGGGGACGACCAAGGATGAGATGGCTGGATGGCATCACGGACGCAATGGACGTGAATCTGAGAACTTCGAGAGATGGTAATGAACAGGGAGGCCTGGCGTGCTACGACTCATGGGGTCGCAGAGTTGGACACGACTGAGCGACTGAACTGAAGTGAACTGAACTAAGATGTGGATGTATTCTTGAGGCCCTATTTATCAGATTCCTTGCTGCCTGTATTGCAACACCCTATTTATTGGTGTAGAAGCAGCAGGCTTCATCTAGAAAAACACAAAGGCCTCCTTTTTCTGCTGTGAGATGGTCTAATCCTCTTCTGGTTTGAAGGACCACATCTATCAGGCAATCTAGTTGGCCCTGGAGAGTGATAAGGCCAACAGCTACTTCTAGGCTCTCAGTAAGATCCTTGGAGGGGCTATGATAGTAGTTTAAAGAGGTAATGAGCCTTGTAGTCCCTGTTCCAATCCCCACCACTCTTCCTAAGGTAACCAATAAGAGAATAAATTGAATTGCTTGTTTGGGTTGGTTGTGGTTTAGTGCTATATGGAAGGTTTGGTTGTTAGGAGGAATAGAGATATATCAATTAATATCAGGGTTACTGAAAGGGGCTGAAGAGATATGGAAGAAATGAGGTATCAAGTCTTCTAATGTCTCATTGCAAGTGTTAATTGGAGGCTCAGAAAAATACCATTCAGGTATGACCTAAATCAAATCCCTTATGTTTATACAGTGGAAGTGAGAAATAGATTTAAGGGATTAGATCTGATAGACAGAGTGCCTGATAAACTATAGAATGAGGTTTGTGACATTGTATAGGAGACAGGGATCAAGACCATCCCCATGGAAAAGAAAAGCAAAAAAGCAAAATGGCTGTCTGGGGAGGCCTTACAAATAGCTGTGAAAAGAAGAGAAGTGAAAAGCAAAGGAGAAAAGGAAAGATATAAGCATTTGAATGCAGAGTTCCAAAGAATAGCAAGGAGAGATAAGAAAGTCTTCTTCAGCAATCAGTGCAAAGAAATAGAGGAAAAGAACAGAATGGGAAAGACTAGAGATCTCTTCAAGAAAATTAGAGATACCAAAGAAACATTTCATCAAAGATGCACTCGATAAAGGACAGAAATGGTTTGGACCTAACAGAAGCAGAAGATATTAAGAAGACGTGGCAAGAATACACAGAAGAACTGTACAAAAAAGATCTTCACCACCCAGATAATAACGATAGTGTGATCACTCACCTAGAGCCAGACATCCTGGAATGTGAAGTCAAGTGGGCCTTAAGAAGGATTACTATGAACAAAGCTAGTGTAGGTGATGGCATTCCAGTTGAGCTATGTCAAATCCTGAAAGATGATGCTGTAAAAGTGCTGTACTAGATATGCCAGCAAATTTGGAAAACTCAGCAGTGGCCACAGGACTGGAAAAAGGTCAGTTTTTATTCCAGTCCCAAAGAAAGGCAATCCCAAAGAATGCTCAAACTACTGCACAGTTGCAGTTATCCACAGGCTAGTAAAGTAATGCTTAAAATTCTCCAAGCCAGGCTTCAGCAATACGTGAACCGTGAACTTCCAGATATTCAAGCTGGCTTTAGAAAAGGCAGAGGAACCAGAGATCAAATTGCCAACATCTGCTGGATCATGGAAAAAGTAAGAGTGTTCCAGAAAAACATCTATTTCTGCTTTATTGACTATGCCAAAGACTTTGACTGTGTGGATCACAATAAACTGTGGAAAATTCTGAAAGAGATGGGAATACCAGACCACCTGACCTGCCTCTTGAGAAGCCTATATGCAGGTCAGGAAGCAACAGTTAGAACTGGACATGGAACGACAGACTGGTTCCAAATAGGTAAAGGAGTACATCAAGGCTGTGTACTGTCACCCTGCTTATTTAACTTCTATGCAGAGTACATCATGAGAAACACTGGGCTGGAAGAAACACAAGGTGGAATCAAGATTGCAGGGAGAAATATCAATAACCTCAAATATGCAGATGACACCACCCTTATGGCAGAATGTGAGGAGGAACTAAAAAGCCTCTTGATGAAAGTGAAAGAGTCGAGTGAAAAATTTGGCTTAAAGCTCAACGTTCAGAAAACGAAGATCACGGCATCTGGTCTCGTCACTTCATGGGAAATAGATGTGGAAACAGTGTCAGACTTTATTTTGGGGGGCTCCAAATTCACTGTGGATGGTGATTGCAGCCATGAAATTAAAAGACGCTTACTCCTTGGAAGAAGTTATGACCAACCTAGATAGCATGTTTTTGAAAGCAGAGACATTACTTTGTCAACAAAGGTCCATCTAGTCAAGGCTATGGTTTTTCCAGTAGTCATGTATGGATGTGAGAGTTGGACTGTGAAGAAGGCTGAGCGCCAAAGAATTGATGCTTTTGTATTGTGATGTTGGAGAAGAATTTTGAGAGTCCCTTGGACTGCAAGGAGATCCAACCAGTCCATTCTGAAGGAGATCATCCCTGGGATTTCTTTGGAGGGAATGATGCTGAAGCTGAAACTCCAGTACTTTGGCCATCTGATGCAAAGTGTTGACTCATTGGAAAAGTCTCTGATGCTGGAAGGGATTGGGGGCAGGAGAAGGGGACGACAGAGGATGAGGTGGCTGGATGGCATCACTGACTGGATGGATGTGAGTCTGAATGAACCCCGGGAGTTGATGATGGACAGGGAGGCCTGGCGTGCTGTGATTCATGGGGTGGCAAAGAGTCGGACACGACTGAGTGACTGAACTGAAGTGAACTGAACTCAGGTCGACGGCTGTGCCAGGGATAAAGAAAGGGAACTTAGGGTTTAAGAAAGCCAGTCAGGAGGTGTGTCCACGCTGTCTTATGAAATGCACCACAGGGTTTTAGAAAGAGAATATCAAATTACATTTGCTCCTATTCTACCCTCCCCAGGAGGTGCCCATCTATGTGTGACCCATCATCTCCCTTGCCAGTGGAAAATGTAGATTGGCTTCTGGGGAAGGGCCTGGGACGTGGAAATCCAGAGGTAAGAAATGGGAGGAAGCAGATCTAAGGCCACTGTATTGGAGAATATGATTAAGAATTTTAAGAAAGGATTCGATGGAGACAACAAAAGGAAAATGACACCCAGCCGGCTCCACACACTTTTTGAAGTCGAATGGCTTTCAATGGGAGTTGGCTGGCTACCAGAGGTAACTATGGTCTTAAATCTCATAAAGGAAGTCTATGCTATAGCTATGGGGAGGCCTGGACAACCCTATCAGCTCCCGTACATAAACTCTTGGCTGGGAGTAGCCCAAGATCCCCCCTCCCCCAAATGGGCCCGTTTTTACACTCATGGTGGGGAAGGAAAAAATCTTGATGGCCCAAAAGGTAACCAAAGATGAGAAGGAAATTTTACAGGACCCTGAAGGAGATGAACTTCCCCCACCACCGTATTGGATGATGATCCCCCCAGCTAGTATCTCCACGGCCACTGGATGCCCAACCGGATTAACCAGCCCGAGATGGATAAGCCTCCCGGACTCCTCAAAGGTTCCTACAGCTCCACAGGTTGCAGAGCTGCCCACTCCACACCCACCCCCCCAACCGGCCCCGACAGGCTCCAGTATCAGCTGAGGGACAATGAGCCCACTGGATTCTACCACCTTGGAGGCTGCCACCACCACTGCTGCTGCTAAGTCGCTTCAGTCATGTCTGACTCTGTGCGATCCCATAGATGGCAGCCCACCAGGCTCCCCTGTCCCTGGGATTCTCCAGGTAAGAACGCTGGAGTGGATTGCCATTTCCTTCTCCAATGCATGAAAGTGAAAAGTGAAAGTGAAATCACTCAGTTGTGTCTGACTCTTAGTGAACCCATGGACTGCAGCCTAACAGGCTCCTCCGTCCCTGGGGTTTTCCAGGCAAGAGGAGACAGCATATCAAAAAGCAGAGACATTACTTTGCCAACAAAAGTCCATCTAGTCAAAGCTACGGCTTTCCAGTAGTCATATATGGATGTGAGAGTTGTACTATAAAGAAAGCTGAGGACAGAAGACTTGATGCTTTTGAACTGTAGTGTTGGAGAAGACTCTTGAGAGTCCCTTGGACTTCAGGGAAATCCAAGTAGTCCATCCTAAAGGAAATAAGTCCTGAATATTCATTTGAGCGACCGATGCTGAAGCTGAAACTACAATACTTTGGCCACCTGATGTGAAGAACTGACTCATTGGAAAAGACCCTGATGCTGGGAAAGATTGAAGACAGGAGGACAAGGGGATGACAGAAGATGAGATGGTTGGATGGCATCACCCACTCAAAAATGGACATGAGTTTGAGCAACCTCCAGGAGTTAGTAATGAATGGGGAACCCTGGACTGCTGCAGTCTGTGGGGTCACAAAGAGTTGGACATGACTGAGCAACTGAACTGAACTGAATTGCCCAAACTTGTGTTACCCAGTATCAATCTGGGCCTCTCTTCCACTTTCTTTCCTATCTTCGTGGCACAATGTCTTAAAAAAAAACAAAAAATAACTGAAGTATAGTTGATTTACAGTGTTGTCCTAGTTTCAGATGCACAGCAGAGTGATTCAGTTGATTCTTTTCCATTATAGGTTATTACAAGATGCAGAATATAGTTGTGGTACATGTATACAAAGGAATACTACTCAGTCATAAAAAGAATGAAATACTGCCATTTTGAGAAACATGGATAGACCTAGTGATTATCATACAAAGTGAAATAAGTCAGAGAGAGAATACGATATTGCTTATATGTGGAATCGACACACACACAAAATACAAATGCCCTCATTTGCAAAGCAGAAGCAGATTCACAGACACAGAAACAAACATTGTTACCAAAAGGAAAAGGGGGGAAGGATAAATTGGAAATCTGGTATGAACAGATACACACCAGTGTATGTAAGATAGATTACCATAATAAAATAGACTGTGTAGCACAAGAAACTATATTCTGCTTCTTGTAATAACCTATAATGGAAAAGAATCAACTAAGTCACTTTGCAGTACACCCACCTGAAACTAGACAATATTGTGAACCAACTATACTTCAGGTTTGTTTCTTTTTTTAAGACATTGTGCAAGAATGTGAGGAGAGAAAGTGGAAGAGGGGCCTGACTGACACAGGAATGGGCAGAATAAGAGAGAATATGGAGAAGGGAGAGAGAAACAGGAGTTTATGTGATAGATGCTAACTTCCTGCTGATCTCCATTTTGCTTCTTTAATCTCCACTTACCAAATCAAGATTATGCAACTCAGTTTTATCCCATGTCTATTGCTGAAGATCCCCCACTATATGTCACAGGTCATACTTTTTGGCTGGAATTGATAGATTTTCATCAGTCTGCAAACTTTCTTCACAGCCCCAATTCCTTCCATTTGGCTACCTTGTAAAACATGCAGTGATAGGCCTGGGGTCTTGAAAGTCCCCTTTCAGGCTCTGGCCCCACATTCATTCTCTAAGTTGTTCAAGTTATTCACTTTTCTGATTGTTTTTACTTATTTGGATTTGGAGATAATAATCTCTACTTCCCAGTGTGGCTAAGTGAGAAGAAGCTATAATACAGACATTTGCTCCTGCTCCTGCTCATTTGCTAAGTCGTGCCCAACCCTTTGAGACCCCATGGACTGTAGCCCACCAGGCTGCTCTGTCCATAGGATTAGAGTACTGGAGTGGGTTGCATTTTCCTCCTCCAAGGGATCTTCTTGATCCAGGGATCAAACCTGCATCTCCTGCTTTGGCAAGCAGATTCACTACCACTGTGCCACCTGGGAAGACCAAAGCACAGTGCTTAGCCCAAAGAAAATACACTGCAGTGGTGTCTGCTTCACCTAGTTCACCTGTGCTCTTTTTCCCACCTTTGCAATGCTTCTACCTTCAAACCATCATTCATGCCATTTCCTCCCACGTGTCTCAGTTCACTTCACTCAGTTGTGTCTGACTCTGTGACCCCATGGACTGCAGCATGCCAGGCCTCCCTGTCCATCACCAACTCCCAGAGTTTACCCAAACTCATGTCGGTTCTTGTCTCCTCATCAATATATGAGGACACCTGTAGAGATGAACCCACACTGGTTTCTTCTTTTTTCCATTACATCATCCTCTAACACATTAGAGGGACATCAGAGACATCGGAATCTATTCATAGCTTATGTGAATGGCTACCTACTCTGATGGTGCCCAGAGTCACGGAAACTGCTACCATCAGCTACTTTGCAGACTTTCTGTGTACTAGATCAGTGTTTCTCAATGTGCGGGGCTTGGATCAGGAGAATCAGCATGAACTGGAAACTCGTTAGAAATGCAAAGTTTTAAGCTCCATCCCAAACTCACCAGAAACTGAGAGTAGAATGCAGCTATCTGTGTTGTCAGAAACCCTCCAAATGAGTCTGATGCAAGGTAAAAATCTGAGCACCACAGGGCTCAGGCACATTCTTTAGAAGGTCCTTCCATCTCAGATTAAATCAGCTACCTGGAAAACCTAAAGGAGACAGACAAAGCGCAAGTGAAATGTAAAAGGCTTTGGGTGAGAAAGTCAGCACTGGACCCTCTCATCTAGGATGAACTTCAAAGAAAGAAAATGTAGTAGTAATTTGGGCAATCGGGAAATGTCCTACTGTGCTATATAGGGAGAAAGCCAGAAACTGAAGATGCCTCAAAGATAGACCTCCTACTTCTGTTCATAGTTGTGTCCAGGGCACAAGACAGCAACCCATCTTGAACAGTGCAAATGATGACCCTGCCCTAGGGCAGTCGTCCTCAAAATGAGGTTCTTGGGCCAGCAGCATTGTATCACCTGGGAACTCATTAGAATTCCCACTTTCCGGCTCCACCCAGGATAAAGGACAGGGCTTTCAAAAGCATTCTTCACACAACTCACAAAATCGGGGCTGCGACACTACAGTCTCATGTCTGTTAGTGAGTAAGTTTCTACTGTTTTGCAAACCTACACTCAGGATGCAAACTTGACAAATTCCTGTCTTGATCTCCAGCCTCGTTTCTACACAATCTGTGCTTCTGCTTTGTAGCCAGCCTTGCTTCCTTTAACTACCTGAGAGCTCCATGTAGTTGCTTGCCTTGAAATATGCTGCTACTTCTTCCTGGAAAAACCTCCAATCCCCATGTCTCACTTATCAACTTCAGCTCAAACAATGTTACTTTTTCTCAGAAGTCTTTCAGGACTACCCTCTCCCACAGCTTACTTAGCCTTTTTACATTATACACTCTGACAATTTCCTTAATAACATTTCCTATGCTGTAGTCTTGCCTAACGCCAGGCTTGCCTAGGAAAGGAAGAGGCGATGGGGAAAGGTGGTGATGGTAAACAGTTTATTTTCTTAAAAGATAGAACCAGAATTCCTCTGGAATGCAAGTAGCTATTCAAGAAAAACACCATGGTTGATATGTTTGGAAGGAAAATGAGATCCCAAAACCAGATACAGCCAGAACCAGAGCAATCAAAAGGAAAAGAATTTCTTTGTTTTAGAATTGAATGAGCTCATTCTTGAGGAAATGCACAAATTTTCAATTTGTTATTCTCAAATAGAATCTAGCAAAATCTTAGATGATAAAGATTTGCCCCAAGTATACCAAGAAGGTTGACTATCAGGAAATGTTGCTTAGTCACTAAGGCATGTCCAACTCTTCTGCAACCCCATGGACCATAGTCCACCCAGCTCCTCCGTCCATGGGATTTCCCAGGCAAGAACACTGGAGTTGGTTGGCATTTCCTTCCCCAGGTCTTTCAGACCCAGAATCAAGCCAGTGCCTCCTGCATTGGCAGATGGATTCTTTACTGCTTAGCCACCCAGGAAGCCCATATATCAGGAAATCTTTTCACATAATTTAAGGTATTATAAAGCTATGGAGCAACATAACCAATCGTGGCCATACCTGTTGGAAGGTAATGTAGTAAAATTTCAGCATCTAATAATTGGTTACCTTTTTACTAAAATAAAAATTTACACCTCAGCATCAAAGCCTGCTGCTGCTGTTGCTGCTAAGTTGCTTCAGTCGTGTCCAACTCCGTGCGACCCCATGGACTGCAGCCCACCAGGCTTCTCCATCCATGGGATATTCCAGGCAAGAGTACTGGTGTGAGGTGCCATTGCCTTCTCTGTAGCATCAAAGCCTGCACTTTATTTAAGTGGAAGCATTTAGATTCTGTCACAAAAGTCGGAAACAAGGAAGGCTACCAAATT
Organism: Litocranius walleri; assembly: GCA_006410535.1. Classification (NCBI taxonomy): domain Eukaryota; kingdom Metazoa; phylum Chordata; class Mammalia; order Artiodactyla; family Bovidae; genus Litocranius; species Litocranius walleri. Next base: position 189,095 of record SJYG01001103.1, read on the forward strand.
GGGATTGTTGAACATTCTTCTAGATACTAGCCACATGTATTAGCAGTGAACACATATATATGTTTTTTTTTAAGACACCCAAGAGGAGGAGGGAAAATGATCATTTTGGGCTGCATAAAGAACTTCTACAAATCAATATCAAACCAGTTAGAAACAGAATTTAAACATGAGTAATAAATACAACACTTTAAATCATATGGGCTGGAGTGGGTTGTCATTTCCTCCTCTAGGGGATCCTTCCAACCCAGGGATCTAACTAGGGTCTCCCACATTGGCAGGCAGATTCTTTACCATCTAAGCCACCAGGGAAGCCCCAACAAATATCTGCGTGGTAAGTCACTTCAGTCATGTCTGACTCCTTACAGCCCTGTGGACTGTAGCCCACCAGGCTCCTCTGTCCACAGAATTCTCCAGGCAAGAATGTTGAGTGAGTTGCCATGCCTTCCTCCAGGGGATCTTCCCAACCTAGGGATCCTGCCCGAGACTCATGTCTGTTGCATTGGCAGGTGGGTTCTTTACCACTAGAGCCACCTGGGAAACCCTAGATACCAATTAAAAAGAAGCAGTTCTTTAACATATGAAAAATAATTTGACTACATTCATATTGAGTAATGTGTATAAAAATGACATGAACACAATTTTTCATTGATCAGGTTGGCAAATAAAATCATTAACAAGGATATGGGGAAATTGACAAAATGCTGATATAACTAGTTTGGTTAAAATTTTTATTGTGGACAATCCAATAATGTCTATCAAAGTTATAAATGCATCCACCCGTTGTGTGGCTTCCTGGTGGCTCAGAGGTTAAAGCGTCTGCCTCCAATGCGGGAGATCCGGGTTCGATCCCTGGGTCTGGAAGATCCCCTGGAGAAGGAAATGGCAATCCACTCCAGTATTCTTGCCTGGAGAATCTCATGGAAGGAGAAGCCTAGTAGGTTACAGTCTACAGGTCGCAAAGAGTCGGACACGACTGAGCGACTTCACCTTCACCTTCACCTTCCATGTCTAGGAATCTATCCAGGTGGTCCAATAATGTATTGCTAAATAACAAATCACTCCAAAACAGTGGCAAAAAGCAAGTTTTGCTCATGATCTTACATGTCTGCTTGTACATCAAGCAGAGCACAGAAGGTGTCACTTGCCTCTGCTCCTTGCAGACTGGGGCTTCACTTGGTGACTCAAATGGCTGCAAAGCTGGGACACTGGCCTAGCGTCACACCTCTGTGCCTCCCTGGTGGTCACCTGTGTTCATTGGTTCCTCTCCTTGTTGCATCTGCTGGGGCTGAAATGTTCCAGATGGCCTTTTGCTCCATCACCAAAGTGACAGTGATTTACTCCTGGTGGTTTTGATTCCCTAAGTCACCATAATAGTGTAAAGTCAAAGGAATCTAAAGGGATTATTGGTCAGCTTTGTCCACTGAACGAGGATGCAGATCAAAGAGCACTCACTGAGGCTACAGAGTGAGGGTGACATTATGTGGGAATGCACTGGTGAAGGGCTGGTTAGGAGACCACATTGAGGTACGCCCATATCCAATTCTTAGGAGCTGATGGCTATCGCCACATCATGCTCTGGATGCTGCAGAAGGAGATGATTGTGAGCCATCATCTGAAACCATAGACAAAGCAATGTGATGTAAGAAAACTCAAAGTGGAGTTCCTCTCTTCCCTCACTTGCTGATATGCTCTCTCTTGTGATAATGTGACCTTGTTGGTAGCTGCATCTTAGTGGAATGCTTCTGTTGATGTCCTTTGTTTGATGGGAAATGTATTTAAAACTTTTTAATTAAAAGTTTTAATTATCTGGAGTAACAGGTAAATTTGGTCTTGGAGTACAAAATAAAGCAGGACAAAGGCTAACAGAGTTTTGCCAAGAGAACACACTGGTCATAGCAAACACCCTCTTCCAATAACACAAAAGAAGACTCTACACATGGACATCACCAGATAATCAACACTGAACTCAGATTGATTATATTCCTTGCAGCAAAGACGGAGAAGCTCTATACAGTCAGCAAAAACAAGAGTGGGAGCTGGCTCAGATCAAGAACTCCTTATTGCCAAATTCAGACTTAAATTGAGAAACGTAAGGAGAACCACTAGACCATTCAAGGTATGACCTGAATCAAATCCGTTATGAGGATACAGTGGAACTGAGAAATAGATTCAAGGGATTAGATCTGATAGACAGAGTGCCTGAAGGACTATGGACAGAAGTTCCTGACTTTGTACAGGCTGCAGTGATCAAGACCATCCCCAAGAAAAAGAAATGAAAACAGGCAAAATGATCATCTGAGGAGGACTTACAAATAGCTGCGAAAAGAAGAGAAGCTAAAGGCAAAGGAGAAAAGGAAAGATATATCCATCTGAATGCAGAATTCCAAAGAATAGCAAGGAGAGATAAGAAAGCCTTCCTCAGTGATCAATGCATAGTAACAGAGGAAAATAATTGAATGGGAAAGACTACATCTTTTGAAGAAAATTAAAGACACCGAAGGAACATTTCACACAAAGATGGGCACAATAAAGGACAGAAATGGTATGGACCTAACAGAAGCAGAAGATAGTAAGACCAGGTAGCAAGAATACACAGAAGAACGATACAGAAAAGATCTTCATGACCCAGATAATCATGATGGTGTGATCACTCACCTAGAGCCAGGCACCTTGGAATGTGGAGTCAAGTGGACCTTAGGAAGCATCACTGTGAACAAAGCTAGTGGAGGTGATGGAATTCCAGTTGCGCTATTTCAAACCCTGAAAGATGATGCAGTGAATGTGCTGCACTCAATATGCCAGCAAGTTTGGAAAATTCAGCAGTGGCCACAGGACTGCAAAAGGTCAGTTTGCATTCCAGTTCCAAAGAAAAGCAATGCCAAAGAATGTTCAAACTACCGCACAGTTACACTCATCTCACCTGCTAGTAAAGTTATGCTCAAAATTCTTCAAGCCAGGCTTCAACAGCACATGAACCATGCACTTCTAGATGTTCAAGCTGGATTTAGAAAAGGCAGAGGAGCCAGAGATCAGATTGCCAACATCCATTGGATCATAGAAAAAGCAAGTGGGTTCCAGAAAAACACCCACTTCTGCACCACTGACTATGCCAAAGCTTTTGACTGTTCATCACAACAAATTGTGGACAATTCCTCAAGAGATGGGAATACCAGACCACCTGACCTGCCTCCTGAGAAATCGGTATGCAGGTCAAGAAGCAACAGTTAGAACTGAACATGGAACGACAGACTGGCTCCAAATCGTGAAAGGAGTACATCAAGGCTGTATACTGTCATGCTGCTTATTTAAGTTAAATGCAGAGTACATCATGTGAAATGCCAGGTTGGATGAGCCACAAACTGGAATCAAGATTGCCAGGAGAAAAATCAACAACCTCAGATATGCAGATGACACCACCATAATTGACAGAAAGTGAACAAGAACTAGAGAGCCTCTTGATGAAAGTGAAAAAGGTGAGGGAAAAATCTGGCTTAAAACTCCACATTCATAAAACAAAGATCGTGGCATCTGGACCCATCACTTCATGGAAAGTAGATGGGGAAACAATGGAAACAATGAGAGACTTTCTTTTCTTGGTCTCCAAAATCACTGCAGATGGTGACTGCAGCCATGAAATTAAAAGATGCTTGTTCCTTGGAAGAAAAGCTATGACCAACTTAGACAGCATATTAAAAAGCAGAGACATTACTTTGTCAACAAAGGTCCGTCTAGTCAAAGCTATGGTTTTTGCAGCTTTCCACCTTTTTATGGTCATGTTTGGATGTGAGAGTTGGACTAGAAAGAGAGCTGAGCACCAAAGAATTGATGCTTTGGAACTGTGGTGTTGGAGAAGACTCTTGAGAGTCCCTTGGACTGCAAGGAGATCCAACCAGTCCATCCTAAAGGAAAGCAGTCCTGAATGTTCATTGGAAGAACTGATGCTGAAGCTGAGACTCCAATACTTTGGCCAGCTGATGTGAAGAACTGACTCATTGGAAAAGACCCTGATGCTGGGAAAGATTGAAGGAGGGAGGAAAAGGGGACGACAGAGGATGAGGTGGTTGGATGGCATCACCCACTCGACAATGGACTTGAGTTCGAGCAAGCTCCGGGAGTTGGTGATGGACATGGAAGACTGGCATGCTGCATTCCATGGGGTTGCAAAGAGTTGGACATGACAGAGCGACTGAATTGAACGGAGCTGAATTACAATGTTAGCTAGTAAGCTTTACAGTTATTCCATGAGACTGACTTTTCTTACAACTCTGAGCATTCTTCGTTTGTTCACTGAGTTTTGCTTTGTTTTGCTTTGCACCCATAATTTCAGTGAAACGATGGAATTCAGGCTTCCTTTTTTCCTTCCCTCCTTTACCAACTCACCCCACACACTTTGACCCCCAATGAACACCCCTCCACCCTCCACAGAACCTCTTTTCTTTTTCTTTTCTTCTATTTTAAAATTGAAGTACACTTGATTTACAACATTATATTAGTTTCAGGTGTAGGACACAGTGGTTCAAAAATTTTGCACATTATTCTACTTACATTATAAAGTCTTTTAAAATAAGATGTAAAAGTCTATTCTGATTTTGTTTCTGATTACTTCTTATACTCATTTTGGTACATTGTGTTTTTCAAGGAATTTCCCCACTAGTCTTAAGTAGTTGGATTTATTTGCTGGAACAAAATAATTAATCATCTCTTTGATATGATTAGGAACTATAGTAATAATTCCTCTTTGAATTCTGATATTAGCTCTTTATTACTATTTCTTTTTGTTTGATCAACCTGGCTAGAGATTTCATTTTACAAATTTTATAAAAATCTAATTCTGATTTTCTACTTCATATTTTCTATGTTTTGTTTTTTGCACATTTTAAAAAAAGCATTTTGCACAGCAAAAGTTTTTAATTTCTAAAGAGTCCAACTTATCAATTGTTTCTTTCATAAATCATGCTCTTCGTTTTGTATCTAAAATACCATTACTAAATCCAAAGTCACCTAGATTTCCTCTAATATTATCTTCTAAGAGTTTAACAGTTGTACATCTTGATCTATGATCTATTTTGAATTGATTCATGTGAAATGGATGAGGTCTGTGACTATGCTCTTTTCTCTCCTTTATTGCATGTGCATGTCAAGCATCATTTATTGAAAAGTCTATGCTTTTAGACAGACTCATAGATATAAAATATAAAGTAGTGGATACATGGGGAGAGAGAAGAAGGGGGAAATAGGGGCATCTCTTACATATGGGATTGAAAGATACAAAATATTATGAAGCAAATAGATAAGCAACAAGGATATATGGTACAGCACAGGGACTTACAGCCATTATTTTGTAATAACCTTAAATGGAGTAGCCATCATGGTCAACAAAAGAGTCCAAAATGCAGTACTTGGATGCAATCTCAAAAGCAACAGAATGATCTCTGTTCGTCTCCAAGGCAAACCATTCAATATCACAATTATCCAAGTCTACACCCCAATCAGTAATGCTGAAGAAGCTGAAGTTGAACGGTTTTATGAAGACCTACAAGACCTTTTAGAACTACACACCAAAAAGATGTCCTTTTCATTATAGGGGACTGGAAGGCAAAAGTAGGTAGTCAAGAAACACCTGAAGTAACAGGCAAATTTGGTCTTGGAATGCGGAATGAAGTAGGGCAAAGACTAATAGAGTTCTGCCAAGAAAATGCACTGGTCATAGCAAACACCCTCCTTCAACAACACAAGAGAAGACTCTACACATGGACATCACCAGATGGTGAACACCGAAATCAGACTGATTATATTCTATGCAGCCAAAGATGGAGAAGCTCTATACAGTCAACAAAAACAAGACCAGGAGCTGACTGTGGCTCAGATCATGAACTCCTTATTGCCAAATTCAGACTTAAATTGAAGAAAGTAGGGAAAACCGCTAGACCATTCAGGTATGACCAAAATCAAATCTCTTATGATTATACAGTGGGAGTGAGAAATAGATTTAAGGGCCTAGATCTGATAGATAGAGTGCCTGATGAACTATGGAATGAGGTTCATGACATTGTACAGGAGACAGGATGTCCTTTTCATTTTAGGGGACTGGAATGTTAAAGTAGGAAGTCAAGAAACACCTGGAGTAACAGGAAAATTTGGCCTTGAAATGCAGAATGAAGCAGGGCAAAGACTAATAGAGTTTTGCCAAGAAAATGCACTGGTCATAGCAAACACCCTCTTCCAACAACACAACAGAAGACTCTACACATGGACATCACCAGATGGTCAACAGCAAAACCAGACTGATTATATTCTATGCAGCCAAAGAAGGAGAAGCTCTATACAATCAACAAAAACAAGACCAGGAGCTGATTGTGGTTCAGATCATGAACTCCTTATTGCCAAATTCAGACTGAAATTGAAGAAAATAGGAAAAACTGCTAGACTATTCAGGTATGACCTAAATCAAATCCCTTATGATTATACAGTGGAAGTGAGAAATAGATTTAAGGGCCTAGATCTGATAGATAGAGTGCCTGATGAACTATGGAATAAGGTTCGTGACATTGTACAGGAGACAGGGATCAAGACCATCCCCATGGGAAGTAAATGCAAAAAGGAAAAATGGCTGTCTGTGGAGGCCTCACAAATAGCTGTGAAAAGAAGAGAGGTGAAAAGCAAAGGAAAAAATGAAAGATATAACCATCTGAATGCAGAGTTCCAAAGAATAACAAGAAGAGATAAGAAAGGCTTCTTCAGCAATCAATGCAAAGAAATAGAGGAAAACAACGGAATGGGAAAGACTAGAGATCTCTTCAGGAAAAGTAGAGATACCAAGGGAACATTTCATGCAAAGATAGGCTCGATAAAGGACAGAAATGGTATGGACCTAACAGAAGCAAAAGATATTAAGAAGAACTGGCAAGAATACATGGAAGAACTGTACAAAAAACATCTTCATGACCCAGATAATCATGATGATGTGATCACTAATCTAGAGCCAGACATCTTGGAATGTGAAGTCAAGTGGGACTTAGTGGCAATTTGATCTCTAAACCACTAAGAACACAGCTAGTGGAGGTGACGGAATTCTAGTGGAGCTGTTTCAAATTCTGAAAGATGATGCTGTGAAAGTGCTGCACTCAATATGCCATCAAGTTTGAAAAACTCAGCAGTGGCCTCAGGACTGGAAAAGGTCAGTTTTCATTCCAATCCCAAAGAAATGCAGTGCCAAAGAATGCTCAGACTACCGCACAATTGCACTCATCTCACATGCTAGTAAAGTAATGCTCAAAATTCTCCAAGCCAGGCTTCAGCAATACATGAACCATGAACTCCCTGATGTTCAAGCTGATTTTAGAAAAGGCTGAGGAACCAGAGATCAAATTGCCAACATCCACTGAATCATGGAAAAAGCAAAAGAGTTCCAGAAGAACATTAATTTCTGCTTTATTGACTATGCCAAAGCCTTTGACTGTGTAGATCATAATAAACTGTGGAAAATTGTGAAAGAGATGGGAATACCAGACCATCTAACCTGCCTCTTGAGAAATCTGTATGCAGATCAGGAAGCAACTGTTAGAACTGGACATGGAACAAGAGACTGGTTCCAAATAGGAAAAGGTGTACATCAAGGCTGTATATTGTCACCCTACTTATTTAACTTATATGCAGAGTACATCATGAGAAATGCTGGACTGGAAGAAACACAAGCTGGAATCAAGATTGCTGGGAGAAATATCAATAACCTCAGATATGCAGATGACACCACTCTTATGGCAGAAAGTGAAGAGGAACTAAAATGCCTCTTGATGAAAGTGACAGAGGAGAGTGAAAAAGTTGGCTTAAAGCTCAACATTCAGAAAACGAAGATCATAGCATATAGTCCCATCACTTCATGGGAAATAGATGGGGAAACAGTGGAAACAGTGTCAGACTTTATTTTGAGGGGCTCCAAAATCACTGTAGTTGGTGACTGCAGCTATGAAATTAAAAGACGCTTACTCCTTGGAAGAAAAGTTATGACCAATCTAGATAGTATATTCAAAGCAGAGACATTACTTTTCCTTGCCGACTAAGGTCTGTCTGGTCAAGGCTATGGTTTTTCCTGTGATCATGTATGGATGTGAGAGTTGGACTGTGAAGAAGGCTGAGCACCGAAGAATTGATGCTTTTGAACTGTGGTGTTGGAGAAGACTCTTGAGAGTCCCTTGGACTGCAAGGAGATCCAACCAGTCCATTCTGAAGGAGATCAACCCTGGGATTTCTTTGGAAGGAATGATGCTAAAGCTGAAGCTCCAGTACTTTGGCCACCTCATGCGAAGAGTTGACTCATTGGAAAGACTCTGATGCTGGGAGGAATTGGGGGCAGGAGGAGAAGGGGACGACCGAGGATGAGATGGCTGGATGGCATCACGGGTTCGATGGACATGAGCCTGAGAGGACTCAGAAAGATGGTGATGGACAGAGAGGCCTGGCGTGCTGTGATTCATGGGGTCACAAAGAGTCAGACACGACTGAGTGACTGAACTGAACTGAACTAAACTGAAGACAATTATTGATAGTTATACACTTCTTGCCATTTTGTTAACTGTCTTGAGGTTGCTTGAAATTCTGTGTTTAAGTCTTCCTCCCTAACTCTCTTTTGTAGTCATTTTATAACTTTCTTTTAGTGACACACATAGATTCTTTTCTATCTTTATCCTTCTTAAAATCTCAATAATCATTTGACTGGACACTATTAATTGCTTGAATGTTTTTTGTGGTTTTTTTTTTTTTTTATTACAGAAGCTGAAGATATTAAGAAGAGGTGGCAAGAATACATGGAAGAACTGTACAAAAAAGATCTTCATGGCCCAGATAATCATGATGATGTGATCACGAATCTAGAGCCAGACACCTTGAAATGTGAAGTCAAGTGGGCCTTAGAAAGCATCACTACGAAGAAAGCTAGTGGAGGTAATGGAATTTCAGTTGAACTGTTTCAAATCCTGAAGGGTGATGTTGTGAAAGTGCTGCACTCAATATGCCAGCAAATTTGAAAAACTCAGCCGTGGACACAGGACTGGAAAAGGTCAGTTTTCATTCCAATCCCAAAGAAAGGCAATGCCAAAGAATGCTCAAACTACTGCACAATTGCACTCATCTCACACACTAGCAAAGTAACGCTCA
>SJYG01001103.1:235027-264910 GCA_006410535.1 Litocranius walleri
TCATTCCATAGTTCATCAGGCACTCTATCTATCAGATCTAGGCCCTTAAATCTATTTCTCACTTCCACTGTATAATCATAAGAGATTTGATTTTGGTCATACCTGAATGGTCTAGCGGTTTTCCCTACTTTCTTCAATTTAAGTCTGAATTTGGCAATAAGGAGTTCATGATCTGAGCCACAGTCAGCTCCTGGTCTTGTTTTTGTTGACTGTATAGAGCTTCTCCATCTTTGGCTGCATAGAATATAATCAATCTGATTTCGGTGTTCACCATCTGGTGATGTCCATGTGTAGAGTCTTCTCTTGCATTGTTGGAAGAGGATATTTGCTATGACCAGTGCATTTTCTTGGCAAAACCCTATTAGTCTTTGTCCTGCTTCATTCCGCATTCCAAGGCCAAATTTTCCTATTACTCCAGGTGTTTCTTGACTACCTTCTTTTGCCTTCCAGTCCCCTATAATGAAAAAGACATCTTTTTGGGGTGTAGTTCTAAGAGGTCTTGTAGGTCTTCATAAAACCGTTCAACTTCAGCTTCTTCAGCGTTACTGGTTGGGGCATAGACTTGGATAATTGTGATACTGTATGGTTTGCCTTGGAGACGAACAGAGATCATTCTGTCGTTTTTGAGATTGCATCCAAGTACTGCATTTCAGACTCTTTTGTTGACCATGATGGCTACTCCATTTAAGGTTATTACAAAATAATGGCTGTAAGTCCCTGTGCTGTACCATATATCCTTGTTGCTTATCTATTTGCTTCATAATATTTTGTATCTTTCAATCCCATATGTAAGAGATGCCCCTATTTCCCCCTTCTTCTCTCTCCCCATGTATCCACTACTTTATATTTTATATCTATGAGTCTGTCTAAAAGCATAGACTTTTCAATAAATGATGCTTGACATGCACATGCAATAAAGGAGGGAAAAGAGCATAGTCACAGACCTTATCCTTTTCACATGAATCAATTCAAAATAGATCTTAGATAAAGATGTACAGCTGTTAAACTGTTAGAAGATAATATTGGAGGAAATCTAGGTGACCTTGAATTTGGTACTGGCATTTTAGATACAAACTAAGAGCATGATTTATGAAAGAAACAATTGATAAGTTGGACTCTTTCGAAGTTAAAAATTTTTGCTGTGCAAAAGGCATTTTTAAAAATGTGCAATAAAACAGAACATAGAAAATATGAAGTAGAAAATCAAAATTAGATTTTTGTAAAATTTGTCAAATGAAATCCCTAGCCAGGGTTGATCAAACAAAAAGAAATAATAATAATCTGCTGATGACCACTCTGAGGCTGACTGTGATACTTGGACCACACCATGTGGATTTTTATTTCAAAATTTAGGAAAACTAATCTTACATGTGGTGTTAGGAAACACTGTCACCAATGCGTCTGTAGTTTGACAGCATATTGTTCTATTTAGTCATAATTAGATCACTTTAATAGTGCCTAGCATAGTTCTTGCCTGGAAAATCCCATGGAAAGAAGACTCAGGTGGGCTACAGTCCATAGGGTCGCAAACAGTCAGACACAACTGAGGTGACTTAGCACAGCACAGTGTAAATACCTAGTAGTTCTTTATGCATGCTTGTTAAATTTAACTTGTGGAATATTTTTTACAAATAATGTTATTTATCAAGAACTTTCCTGATGTCATGTAGTGGACTAAACATTTTGTTAGTTCATGTGATTCTCAGTTTTATCATTATTCTTATTCAATGGGTGAAGTAATTAAGACAGGATGTTAAGAAACTTTTCCAGTTAAGTAGTGGGAACAGATTATGTATTGTATTGCTGTGCTCAGATGCTCAGTTGTATATGACTCCCTGCAACCGCACAGACCATAGCCCACCAGGTTCGTCTGTCCATGGGATTCTTCAGGCAAGAATCCTGATGCAGGGCTCGAACCTATGTCTCTTATGTCCCCCGCATGGGCAAGTGGATTCTTTACCACTAGTACCACCTGAGATGAACAGATATAAATCTAGGCAATCTAACATGCATGTCCTACTTTTAAGCTATACTATAAATTACTTGCTAATTTTATTTGTAGTATGTGAGATAAAAGCATCACAAAAACCTTTTTAAAATCACATTTATACCTGGGACTGTAAGCTACAATACTATGATCTTGAATTTAAAAAGCCTTTTATCTAAAATAAACTCAGGAAATTGGATTCTGTAAACAGAGTGTATGGAATGTTGGAAATACACATTATGTAATGAGTGTCTTCATTCGAGGATACGAGAACCAATCAACAGTGTTTGTTTCCATTCCTGCTTCTTTTCCATTAATGTGTTCACATAAATGGAAATAAGCTGTTAGAAATCATAGACAGCAGAGTACATATTGTATTTACTGTCTAAAAACCAGAATAATAAGTTAACAACTTTTGACTAAAGTGTATGGAATGTTGGAAATACACATTATGTAATGAGTGTCTTCATTCGGGGATACTAGAACCAATCAACAGTGTTTGTTTCCATTCCTGCTTCTTTTCCATTAATGTGTTCATATAAATGGAAATAAGCTATTAGAAATCTTAGACAGCAGAGTACATATTGTATTTACCGTCTAAAAACCAGAATAATAAGTTAGCAACTTTTGGCTAGTTAACAAAATTGTATTCTTGTGGGTGAAGTGTTGAGAAAGTAGTTAACGTGATACTTTTGAGTTTTTTTTTTTTTACACTATCAATAACAACTGTTATATAGCCAGCTGCCTCCATGCTGTCTCCACTTGAATGTCTAGTAGGCATTTTTAAATTTCACATGTTTATTATAGAACTCTTGATTTCTTCTTCCCAAATCAATTCTGCTTCTGGTCTTTCCCATATCTATAAATGGAAGCTTATATTTATCTAGTTACTCAAGATGGAAAATCTAAGAATCCTCCTAAACTCCTTTATGTCTCTAACAACACATATATATTGATTCTATTAGCGAAAGCTTCAAATATATCCCAAATCAGACCACTTTTCATCATCTCCACTCTAACAACCAAGTTCTAATCAGCTGTGTCTCTAGGCTGCACTTCTGCAGTATCTACTAATTGGTCACCTTGCTTCCCACTTTTTTGCAACTAATACTGACCACATACATTGGTTTCTCCTCTCCCTTGAGAGAGTTGCTTAGAAGCATATTCGACTTCATTTTATCACTTCCAAGAAGGAAAGAACAACAGGAAACACACAAAAAGTTATACAGAATGGTAAAAAATCATTGTTCAGACATGACCTGATGATAGTGTCAGCTGCTGGACTTCTCAATGGACATCAACCCTCTGGACCAGAAGGGCTATTTCTTTGGGTTAAAACAGCATCCAGCTCAATTCTTCATTTAATATTTTAGAAGCCAGTTCCAAAGTAGGTCAAAGAATGAAAACCAATTCTGGTTTCTTCCTCGGCTCACGTCTTTAATTTTCATGGAACTGATAGTACGAGAATCTATTCCCAGAAAGATGAGAAGAAACTTACAACCTGCTGATCTCAGTACAAGTTCTTTTCCATTATGATGTGTGTGAAACAACTTTCATCCTTTTCCCCTTTTATAAGGAAAGAAATTTGGAAATCAGAAAATGATACATGAAAAGCTAGTCTGAGAAAGCAAAAAAGAAAAAAAAAGTCTGCCCATTGGTCTGGGGAACTAAAAGCAAAGCATATTTCACACTAGCCATCTTTATACAAGGAATTGTTTAACTATGCAACTGTCTCCAAAAGCACTGATTCTACATGAACAGGAACACTATACTGTGAGTGAATGACAACTCCTCAAAGTTTTACCATTAGAAACAAAAGACTCAAGAAGGCACCCAGATGAATACTTCCTCGCTGTGAGATGACGGCCCCCTGATATCAAAACCCAGGGCAAGATTACATAAAATTTCCACAAATAAAGGGTATGGAAAAGTCTCTGAAACAACACCTACTTTTCTGGCAGAAAGGATATTCACTTTTGAACTCGATCAACTGATAAATGGGTGTTATCTGTTTAAAAGGCTCAAATATATATCTTTTAATTGTTGACTTCAATAGAAAAGTTAGAAAAGGGGCAAAAAGTAAAAGGGAGTGAAACTACTACAGTCGGGAACAAGAAAATTTAAATGACTAAGACACGTATTAAAGAAATCAATCTATTCAATAAGCAAATAAATACATTTTTAAAAAGTCAAAAAAAGGAAATAATAATAAATATCCAATATCAGAATTCAAAGAGGAATGATTACTATAGTTCCTAATCATATCAAAGGGATGATAAACTATTTTGATCCTGCAAATAAATCCAACTATTTAAGACTAGTGGGGAAATTCCTTGAAAAACACAATGTACCAAAATGAGTATAAGAAGAAATCAGAAACAAAATCAGAATAGACTTTTACATCTTATTTTAAAAGACTTTATAATATTAGTAGAATAATGTGCAAAATTTTTGAACCACTGTGTCCTACACTTGAAACTAATATAATGTTGTAAATCAAGTGTACTTCAATTTTAAAATAGAAGAAAAGAAAAAGAAAAGAGGTTTTGTGGAGGGTGGAGGGCTGTTCATTGGGGTTCAAAGTGTGTGGGGTGAGTTGGTAAAGGAGGGAAGGAAAAAAGGAAGCCTGAATACCATCGTTTCACTAAAATTATGGGTGCAAAGCAAAACAAAGTAAAACCCAGTGAACAAATGAAGAATGCTCAGAGTTGTAAGAAAGGTCAATCTCATGGGATAACTGTAAAGCTTACTAGCTAACATTGTAATTCAGCTCAGTTCAGTTCAGTCACTCAGTCATGTCCAACTCTTTGCGACCCCATGGAATGCAGCATGCCAGTCTTCCCTGTCCATCACCAACCAACTCCCAGAGCTTGCTCGAACTCAAGTCCATTGTCGAGTGGGTGATGCCATCCAAACACCGCATCCTCTGTCTTCCCCTTTTCCTCCCTCCTTCAATCTTTCCCAGCATCAGGGTCTTTTCCAATGAGTCAGTTCTTCACATCAGCTGGCCAAAGTATTGGAGTCTCAGCTTCAGCATCAGTCCTTCCAATGAACATTCAGGACTGCTTTCCTTTAGGATGGACTGGTTGGATCTCCTTGCAGTCCAAGGGACTCTCAAGAGTCTTCTCCAACACCACAGTTCCAAAGCATCAATTCTTTGGTGCTCAGCTCTCTTTCTAGTCCAACTCTCACATCCAAACATGACCATAAAAAGGTGGAAAGCTGCAAAAACCATAGCTTTGACTAGACGGACCTTTGTTGACAAAGTAATGTCTCTGCTTTTTAATATGCTGTCTAAGTTGGTCATAGCTTTTCTTCCAAGGAACAAGCATCTTTTAATTTCATGGCTGCAGTCACCATCTGCAGTGATTTTGGAGACCAAGAAAAGAAAGTCTCTCACTGTTTCCATTGTTTCCCCATCTACTTTCCATGAAGTGATGGGTCCAGATGTCACGATCTTTGTTTTATGAATGTGGAGTTTTAAGCCAGATTTTCCCCTCACCTTTTTCACTTTCATCAAGAGGCTCTCTAGTTCTTGTTCACTTTCTGTCAATTATGGTGGTGTCATCTGCATATCTGAGGTTGTTGATTTTTCTCCTGGCAATCTTGATTCCAGTTTGTGGCTCATCCAACCTGGCATTTCACATGATGTACTCTGCATATAACTTAAATAAGCAGCATGACAGTATACAGCCTTGATGTACTCCTTTCACGATTTGGAGCCAGTCTGTCTTTCCATGTTCAGTTCTAACTGTTGCTTCTTGACTTGCATACCGATTTCTCAGGAGGCAGGTCAGGTGGTCTGGTATTCCCATCTCTTGAGGAATTGTCCACAATTTGTTGTGATGAACAGTCAAAAGCTTTGGCATAGTCAGTGGTGCAGAAGTGGGTGTTTTTCTGGAACCCACTTGCTTTTTCTATGATCCAATGGATGTTGGCAATCTGATCTCTGGCTCCTCTGCCTTTTCTAAATCCAGCTTGAACATCTAGAAGTGCATGGTTCATGTACTGTTGAAGCCTGGCTTGAAGAATTTTGAGCATAACTTTGCTAGCATGTGAGATGAGTGCAATTGTGCGGTAGTTTGAACATTCTTTGGCATTGCTTTTCTTTGGAACTGGAATGCAAACTGACCTTTTGCAGTCCTGTGGCCACTGCTGAGTTTTCCAAACTTGCTGGCATATTGAGTGCAGCACTTTCACTGCATCATCTTTCAGAGTTTGAAACAGCGCAACTGGAATTCCCTCACCTCCACTAGCTTTGTTCATAGTGATGCTTCCTAAGGCCCACTTGACTCCACATTCCAAGGTGCCTGGCTCTAGGTGAGTGATCACACCATCATGATTATCTGGGTCATGAAGATCTTTTCTGTATTGTTCTTCTGTGTATTCTTGCTACCTGGTCTTACTATCTTCTGCTTCTGTTAGGTCCATACCATTTCTGTCCTTTATTGTGCCTATCTTTGTGTGAAATGTTCCTTCGGTGTCTTTAATTTTCTTCAAAAGATGTCTGTAGTCTTTCCCATTCAATTATTTTCCTCTGTTACTATGCATTGATCACTGAGGAAGGCTTTCTTATCTCTCCTTGCTATTCTTTGGAATTCTGCATTCAGATGGATATATCTTTCCTTTTCTCCTTTGCCTTTAGCTTCTCTTCTTTTCGCAGCTATTTGTAAGTCCTCCTCAGATGATCATTTTGCCTGTTTTCATTTCTTTTTCTTGGGGATGGTCTTGATCACTGCAGCCTGTACAAAGTCAGGAACTTCTGTCCATAGTCCTTCAGGCACTCTGTCTATCAGATCTAATCCCTTGAATCTATTTCTCAGTTCCACTGTATCCTCATAACGGATTTGATTCAGGTCATACCTTGAATGGTCTAGTGGTTCTCCTTACGTTTCTCAATTTAAGTCTGAATTTGGCAATAAGGAGTTCTTGATCTGAGCCAGCTCCCACTCTTGTTTTTGCTGACTGTATAGAGCTTCTCCGTCTTTGCTGCAAGGAATATAATCAATCTGAGTTCAGTGTTGATTATCTGGTGATGTCCATGTGTAGAGTCTTCTTTTGTGTTATTGGAAGAGGGTGTTTGCTATGACCAGTGTGTTCTCTTGGCAAAACTCTGTTAGCCTTTGTCCTGCTTTATTTTGTACTCCAAGACCAAATTTACCTGTTACTCCAGATAATTAAAACTTTTAATTAAAAAGTTTTAAATACATTTCCCATCAAACAAAGGACATCAACAGAAGCATTCCACTAAGATGCAGCTACCAACAAGGTCACATTATCACAAGAGAGAGCATATCAGCAAGTGAGGGAAGAGAGGAACTCCACTTTGAGTTTTCTTACATCACATTGCTTTGTCTATGGTTTCAGATGATGGCTCACAATCATCTCCTTCTGCAGCATCCAGAGCATGATGTGGCGATAGCCATCAGCTCCTAAGAATTGGATATGGGCGTACCTCAATGTGGTCTCCTAACCAGCCCTTCACCAGTGCATTCCCACATAATGTCACCCTCACTCTGTAGCCTCAGTGAGTGCTCTTTGATCTGCATCCTCGTTCAGTGGACAAAGCTGACCAATAATCCCTTTAGATTCCTTTGACTTTATGGTGACTTAGGGAATCAAAATCACCAGGAGTAAATCACTGTTACTTTGGTGATGAGCAAAGAGGCCATCTGGAATATTTCAGCCCCAGCAGATGCAACAGGGAGAGGAACCAAGGAACACAGTTGACCACCAGGGAGGCACAGAGGTGTGACGCTAGGCCAGTGTCCCAGGTTTGCAGCCATTTGAGCCACCAAGTGAAGCCCCAGTCTTCAAGGAGCAGAGGCAAGTGACACCTTCTGTGCTCTGCTTGATGTACAAGCAGACATGTAAGATCATGAGCAAAACTTGCTTTATGCCACTGTTTTGGGGTGATTTTTTATTTAGCAATAGATTATTGGACCACCTGGATAGATTTCTAGACATGGAATTGCTACACACCTGGTGGATGCATTTATAATTTTGATAGACATTATTGGATTGTCCACAATAAAAATTTTAACCAAACTAGTTATATCAGCATTTTGTCAATTTCCCCATATCCTTGTTAATGATTTTATTTGCCAACCTGATCAATGAAAAATTGTGTTCATGTCATTTTTATACACATTACTCAATATGAATGTAGTCAAATTATTTTTCATATGTTAAAGAACTGCTTCTTTTTAATTGGTATCTAGGGTTTCCCAGGTGGCTCTAGTGGTAAAGAACCCACCTGCCAATGCAACAGACTTGAGTTTCGGGCAGGATCTCTAGATTGGGAAGATCCCCTGGAGGAAGGCATGGCAACTCACTCAACATTCTTGCCTGGAGAATTCTGTGGACAGAGGAGCCTGGTGGGCTACAGTCCACAGGGCTGTAAGGAGTCAGACATGACTGAAGTGACTTACCACGCAGATATTTGTTGGGGCTTCCCTGGTGGCTTAGATGGTAAAGAATTTGCCTGCCAATGTGGGAGACCCTAGTTAGATCCCTGGGTTGGAAGGATCCCCTAGAGGAGGAAATGACAACCCACTCCAGCCCATATGATTTAAAGTGTTGTATTTATTACTCATGTTTAAATTCTGTTTCTAACTGGTTTGATATTGATTTGTAGAAGTTCTTTATGCAGCCCAAAATGATCATTTTCCCTCCTCCTCTTGGATGTCTTAAAAAAAAACATATATATGTGTTCACTGCTAATACATGTGGCTAGTATCTAGAAGAATGTTCAACAATCCCAATTTGGTAGCCTTCCTTGTTTCCGACTTTTGTGACAGAATCTAAATGCTTCCACTTAAATAAAGTGCAGGCTTTGATGCTACAGAGAAGGCAATGGCACCTCACACCAGTACTCTTGCCTGGAATATCCCATGGATGGAGAAGCCTGGTGGGCTGCAGTCCATGGGGTCGCACGGAGTTGGACACGACTGAAGCAACTTAGCAGCAACAGCAGCAGCAGGCTTTGATGCTGAGGTGTAAATTTTTATTTTAGTAAAAAGGTAACCAATTATTAGATGCTGAAATTTTACTACATTACCTTCCAACAGGTATGGCCACGATTGGTTATGTTGCTCCATAGCTTTATAATACCTTAAATTATGTGAAAAGATTTCCTGATATATGGGCTTCCTGGGTGGCTAAGCAGTAAAGAATCCATCTGCCAATGCAGGAGGCACTGGCTTGATTCTGGGTCTGAAAGACCTGGGGAAGGAAATGCCAACCAACTCCAGTGTTCTTGCCTGGGAAATCCCATGGACGGAGGAGCTGGGTGGACTATGGTCCATGGGGTTGCAGAAGAGTTGGACATGCCTTAGTGACTAAGCAACATTTCCTGATAGTCAACCTTCTTGGTATACTTGGGGCAAATCTTTATCATCTAAGATTTTGCTAGATTCTATTTGAGAATAACAAATTGAAAATTTGTGCATTTCCTCAAGAATGAGCTCATTCAATTCTAAAACAAAGAAATTCTTTTCCTTTTGATTGCTCTGGTTCTGGCTGTATCTGGTTTTGGGATCTCATTTTCCTTCCAAACATATCAACCATGGTGTTTTTCTTGAATAGCTACTTGCATTCCAGAGGAATTCTGGTTCTATCTTTTAAGAAAATAAACTGTTTACCATCACCACCTTTCCCCATCGCCTCTTCCTTTCCTAGGCAAGCCTGGCGTTAGGCAAGACTACAGCATAGGAAATGTTATTAAGGAAATTGTCAGAGTGTATAATGTAAAAAGGCTAAGTAAGCTGTGGGAGAGGGTAGTCCTGAAAGACTTCTGAGAAAAAGTAACATTGTTTGAGCTGAAGTTGATAAGTGAGACATGGGGATTGGAGGTTTTTCCAGGAAGAAGTAGCAGCATATTTCAAGGCAAGCAACTACATGGAGCTCTCAGGTAGTTAAAGGAAGCAAGGCTGGCTACAAAGCAGAAGCACAGATTGTGTAGAAACGAGGCTGGAGATCAAGACAGGAATTTGTCAAGTTTGCATCCTGAGTGTAGGTTTGCAAAACAGTAGAAACTTACTCACTAACAGACATGAGACTGTAGTGTCGCAGCCCCGATTTTGTGAGTTGTGTGAAGAATGCTTTTGAAAGCCCTGTCCTTTATCCTGGGTGGAGCCGGAAAGTGGGAATTCTAATGAGTTCCCAGGTGATACAATGCTGCTGGCCCAAGAACCTCATTTTGAGGACGACTGCCCTAGGGCAGGGTCATCATTTGCACTGTTCAAGATGGGTTGCTGTCTTGTGCCCTGGACACAACTATGAACAGAAGTAGGAGGTCTATCTTTGAGGCATCTTCAGTTTCTGGCTTTCTCCCTATATAGCACAGTAGGACATTTCCCGATTGCCCAAATTACTACTACATTTTCTTTCTTTGAAGTTCATCCTAGATGAGAGGGTCCAGTGCTGACTTTCTCACCCAAAGCCTTTTACATTTCACTTGCGCTTTGTCTGTCTCCTTTAGGTTTTCCAGGTAGCTGATTTAATCTGAGATGGAAGGACCTTCTAAAGAATGTGCCTGAGCCCTGTGGTGCTCAGATTTTTACCTTGCATCAGACTCATTTGGAGGGTTTCTGACAACACAGATAGCTGCATTCTACTCTCAGTTTCTGGTGAGTTTGGGATGGAGCTTAAAACTTTGCATTTCTAACGAGTTTCCAGTTCATGCTGATTCTCCTGATCCAAGCCCCGCACATTGAGAAACACTGATCTAGTACACAGAAAGTCTGCAAAGTAGCTGATGGTAGCAGTTTCCGTGACTCTGGGCACCATCAGAGTAGGTAGCCATTCACATAAGCTATGAATAGATTCCGATGTCTCTGATGTCCCTCTAATGTGTTAGAGGATGATGTAATGGAAAAAAGAAGAAACCAGTGTGGGTTCATCTCTACAGGTGTCCTCATATATTGATGAGGAGACAAGAACCGACATGAGTTTGGGTAAACTCTGGGAGTTGGTGATGGACAGGGAGGCCTGGCATGCTGCAGTCCATGGGGTCACAGAGTCAGACACAACTGAGTGAAGTGAACTGAGACACGTGGGAGGAAATGGCATGAATGATGGTTTGAAGGTAGAAGCATTGCAAAGGTGGGAAAAAGAGCACAGGTGAACTAGGTGAAGCAGACACCACTGCAGTGTATTTTCTTTGGGCTAAGCACTGTGCTTTGGTCTTCCCAGGTGGCACAGTGGTAGTGAATCTGCTTGCCAAAGCAGGAGATGCAGGTTTGATCCCTGGATCAAGAAGATCCCTTGGAGGAGGAAAATGCAACCCACTCCAGTACTCTAATCCTATGGACAGAGCAGCCTGGTGGGCTACAGTCCATGGGGTCTCAAAGGGTTGGGCACGACTTAGCAAATGAGCAGGAGCAGGAGCAAATGTCTGTATTATAGCTTCTTCTCACTTAGCCACACTGGGAAGTAGAGATTATTATCTCCAAATCCAAATAAGTAAAAACAATCAGAAAAGTGAATAACTTGAACAACTTAGAGAATGAATGTGGGGCCAGAGCCTGAAAGGGGACTTTCAAGACCCCAGGCCTATCACTGCATGTTTTACAAGGTAGCCAAATGGAAGGAATTGGGGCTGTGAAGAAAGTTTGCAGACTGATGAAAATCTATCAATTCCAGCCAAAAAGTATGACCTGTGACATATAGTGGGGGATCTTCAGCAATAGACATGGGATAAAACTGAGTTGCATAATCTTGATTTGGTAAGTGGAGATTAAAGAAGCAAAATGGAGATCAGCAGGAAGTTAGCATCTATCACATAAACTCCTGTTTCTCTCTCCCTTCTCCATATTCTCTCTTATTCTGCCCATTCCTGTGTCAGTCAGGCCCCTCTTCCACTTTCTCTCCTCACATTCTTGCACAATGTCTTAAAAAAAGAAACAAACCTGAAGTATAGTTGGTTCACAATATTGTCTAGTTTCAGGTGGGTGTACTGCAAAGTGACTTAGTTGATTCTTTTCCATTATAGGTTATTACAAGAAGCAGAATATAGTTTCTTGTGCTACACAGTCTATTTTATTATGGTAATCTATCTTACATACACTGGTGTGTATCTGTTCATACCAGATTTCCAATTTATCCTTCCCCCCTTTTCCTTTTGGTAACAATGTTTGTTTCTGTGTCTGTGAATCTACTTCTGCTTTGCAAATGTGAGCATTTGTATTTTTTTGTGTTTGTAGATTCAACATATAAGCAATATCGTATAATACTTGGCTTTCTCTCTCTGACTTACTTCACTAGGTCTGTCCATGTTGCTCAAAATGGCAGTATTTCATTCTTTTTATGACTGAGTAGTATTCCTTTGTATACATGTACCACAACTATATTCTGCATCTTGTAATAACCTATAATGGAAAAGAATCAACTGAATCACTCTGCTGTGCATCTGAAACTAGGACAACACTGAAAATCAACGATACTTCAGTTTTTTTTTTTTTAAGACTGTGCCACAAAGATAGGAGAGAAAGTGGAAGAGAGGCCCAGACTGATACTGGGTAATACAAGTTTGGGCAATTCAGTTCAGTTGCTCAGTCGTGTCCAACTCTTTGTGACTCCACAGACTGCAGCACCCCAGTGTTCCCAATTCATTACTAACTCCTAGAGCTTGCTCAAACTCAAATCCATTGAGTCAGTGTTGCCATCCAATCATCTCATCATCTCATCCTCTGTCAGCCCCTTTTCCTCCCTCCTTTAACGTTTCCCAGCATCAGGGTCTTTTCCAATGAGTCAGTTCTTCACATCAGGTGGCCAGAGTATTGGAGTTTCATCTTTAGCATCAGTCCATCCAATGAATATTCAGGACTGTTTTCTTTAGGATGGACTGGTTGGATCTCCCTGCAGTCCAAGGGACTCTCAAGAGTCTTCTCCAACACAACAGTTCAAAACCATCAATTCTTCTCTGCTCCGCTTCTTTATAGTCCAACTCTCACATCCATATATGACTACTGGAAAGCCATAACTTTGACTAGATGGACTTTTGTTGGCAAAGTAATATCTCTGCTTTTTAATATGCTGTCTACTCTTGCCTGGAAAAACCCATGGACAGAGGAGCCTGGTAGGCTGCCGTCCATGTGGTCGTTAAGAGTCAGACACGACTGAGTGACTTCACTTTCACTTTTCATTTTCATGGATTGGAGAAGGAAATGGCAACCCACTCCTATGTTATTGCCTGGATAATCCTAGGGACAGGGTAGACTGGTGGGCTGCTATCTATGGGATAGCACAGAGTTGAACACGACTGAAGCGAAATAGCAGCAGCAGCAGGTTGGTCATAGCTTTTCTTGGATTACTGTGATATTGAATGGTTTGCCTGGGAAACGAACAGAGATCATTCTGTCGTTCGGGAGACTGTACCCAAGTGTTGCATTTTGAACTCTTTTTTTAACTATGAGGGCTATTCCATTTTTTTTAAAGGGATTCTTCCCCACAGCAGTAGATATAATGGTTATCTGAGTTAAGTTCACCTATTCCAGTCCATTTTAGTTCACTGATTGCTAGAATTTCAATGTTCACTCTTGTCATCTCCTGTTTGACCACTTCCAATTCGCTCTGATTCATGGGTCTAACATTCCAGGTTCCTATGCAGTATTGCTCTTTACAGCATCGGACTTTACTTCCACCACCAGTCACATCCACAACTGGGTGTTGTTTTCACTTTGGCTCCATCTCTTCATTCTTTCTGTAGTTATTTCTCCACTCTTCTCCAGTAGCACATTGGGCACCTACTGACCCGGGGAATTTATCTTTCTGTGTCATATGTTTTGTCATATGTTTTTCATACTGTTCCTGTGGTTGTCAAAGCCAGAATCCTTATGTGGTTTGTCATTCCCTTCTCAAGTGGATCACGTTTTGTCAGAACTCTCCACCATGACCTGTCTGTCTTGGGTGGCCCTACACAGCATGGCTCATAGTTTCATTGAGTTAGACAAGTCTGTGGTCCATGTGATCAGTTTGATTAGTTTTCTGTGACTGTGGTTTTATTTTGTCTTCCCTCTGGAAGATAAGGATAAGAGCTTATGGAAGCTTCCTAATGGGAGAGAGTGACTTTGGGGGAAACTGAGTCTTGTTCTGATGGACAAGGCCTTGTTCAGTAAATCTTTACTGAACAAGGGAAGAGGAGTGGGCAGAGTAAGGAAAAATAATGGGAAAGTGAGAGAAAAGCAGGAGTTTATGTGGATAGATGGTAAGTTCCCTCTTGTTCCTGTTTTGCTTCTTTAATCACCATTTACCAAATCAAGATTATGCAACTTAGCTTTATCCCATTTCTGTTGCTCAAGAGACTCCCTCTATATGTCACAGATCATACTTCTTGGCTGGAATTGACAGATTTATCCATTCACCTGTTGATGGACATTTAGGTTCACACAATGTCTTTTTTAACACTCTTGAACCCAGTTCCTTGCCTCACTACATCAGGCAGTCTGAAATGCCCAACCCTATGAGAATACTGTTTCCTTCGGTTCTGGTTTTGGGTCCCAACAGATTCCAGAACTGATGAGTCTGAGGGTCCCAAAGAGTCAAACAGAGGCACTAGCTTTCGGGATAGGGCATTGCAAACTGCATGCTATCACTCTGTGATGAGAACACCTGTATCTTGATCTGTGACCAGGAAAAGCAGTGGATGAACTCTGTAGAACATCTGACTTATCTTCTCATCCTCCTGTGTGAGATTCTATTCCCGAGGGCAAGGCCTCATCTCCCAGTCTTCACCCCTGAAAACCCAGAGCTCACAAGCTCCCTTTTGGTGTCTTGGTTCCCAAAGAGAGAGGGTGTGGACACCATTGTTGGAGTCTTCTTGGCACACCTCAGGTAGCCTTTCTAGATGATCTGGCTCTGGATGACAGAGGGAGCCTGGTCAGGAGGTCCTGAGGCTTTGGTCAGAAAAACTTGGATGTCGAGGACAAGAAGGGACTTTAATGCATCACTCAAACCTCAGCTCAAGAAGCCCTGGGGACCTGAAGCAGTCAGAGGAGTGGAGATCTAGGGGATGTTTGTTGGGGAAGGGGTCCTGGTTAGACTGTAAGGTGGGAGGGATGGGGGGTGGGNGAGAGGGCATGGAAACTATTGTTGGAGTCTTCTTGGCACACCTCAGGTAGTCCTTCTAGATGATCTGGCTCTGGAAGACAGAGGGAGCCTGATCAGGAGGTCCTGAGCCTTTGGCCAGAAAAACCTGGATGCTGAGGACAAGAAGGGACCTCAATGCATCACTCAAACCTCAGCTCAAAAAGCCCTGGGGACCTGAAGCAGTGAGAGGAGAGGAGGCCCGGGGGATGTCTGTCAGGGAAGGGGTCCTGGTTAGACTGTAAGGAGAGATGGGGTGTGGGTGCAGTGGGGGCAGCCCAAAGAGCAGGACCACACACGAGATGAGCGTTTCACACATTTTTTGCCCGTGGCTACTCTTTGTCAGCAAGTTTATATCTCATAAGGGACATGGAGGGCATGGTGTCCGCACAAAAGTCCTCAAGAGTAAGGGGCCCCCTGCAGGAGTTGGTGGAAAGTCCCGCCTCTGCTCATGGACTGGACAGGCTCTGTCCATTCCACTCTTCCCTCCTCTTTTCATTTTGTTCCATTTTATCACATTCCTTCACACCAGTATTCACTGCACACCTTCTATGTGTTCAGCTTTGGGCAGTGGTGTTTATAAGAGGAGATCTCAGCCTAGTCGAGGGGAGAGTCTCAGCACAGGACATAGAGGGTAAAATAAAGCAGCGATTTGTGTGGGACCCAGAATGCATGAAACAGACATCAGGTATTAGAGGAGGAGAGCAGCAGGAAGCCGCCTGTGTCATGGGGACTGGCGAGGTGAAAGGCAGCTGATAGTTCTCGGGGAGTAGGGCCCTGCTGGGGGTTCTGAGAATCTCAGACTTGAATCCCACCCCACCCCCCTTTTCTGCTTCTCTGCACATCACCCTGCCCTGGCCCTGCAGGGAAGGCTGAAGGAAGACCACCCTGCAGGGAAAGCTGAAGGAAGAGGTGTGAAGTTCAAGTCAGTGCCCTGTGTGGATAAACCAGGGCTCCCACCCCATTCTGTGCCTGCCCCCCTCATCCCCTGTGTATGTCCTTAAACTACCTTTATATCTGCTGCTCACTGATATACTTCTCACTCAAATTTTAAAGATGTAAGTGAAAATGGAGTAGAGGGAATATGTTTAATAGAAATCAGAGCAGTTTGTAATTCCGTTAATGAATGAAACTATGTGGGGAACTGAATAACAACGAGATAAAACTTTTGGACTAAGCTACAGACAGTGTGTTAAAAAGCAAAGATATCTCTTTGCTGACACGGATCTGTATAGTTAAGGCTGTGGTCTTTCCAGTAGTCATGTACAGCTGTGAGAGTTGGACCATAAAGAAGGCACAGTGCCAAATAATTGATACTTTCGAACTGTGGTGTTGGAGAAGACTCTTGAGAGTCCTTTGGAAACAAGAAATTCAAGTCACTCAACCCTAAAGGAAATCAATTCTGAATACTCTTTGGAAGGACTGATGCTGAAGCTGAAGCTCAATACTTTGGCCACCTGGTGTGAACAGCCAACTCATTGGAAAAGACCCAGATGCTATGAAAGACTGAGGCAGAAGCAGAAGAGGACAACAGAGGATGAGATGGTTGGATGGCATCCCCAATGCCTTGGATGTGAACTTGGGCAAACTCTGAGTGATGGTAAGGGACAGGGAAGCCTGGCATGCTCCTGTCTGTAGGGTCTCAAAGAGTCAGACATGAGTTGGCAACTCAACAACAACAACAACAGCAGTATTTAGATGAAAATTCATAATCTTCAATATGTATACATGAATATGCAATTAAAAAAAAGAGCAGAGTAAAACCAATGAACTCAGAAGAAAGGATATAATAAAGGAATAGAAATTAATGAAATATAAGACAACACAAATAAGCATATCAAAATTTGAAAACTAAAGTTAATTCTTTGGAACGACTGACAAAGTTCTGCTAATACTGACTGAAATAAAAAGGACAGTGAACACAATAAAAATAATAAGCATCATAAAAATGATTTCAGCTACATATTCAAAGGAGATTCAAACATTTTTTAGAGAATTCTGTGCCATAAGTTTTTGTGGAAATAAATCTGGAAATAAACAAGCTATAGAATTTCAGGTAGCAAAGAAAGCAATGGCATTATTAATTGCATGGGAAGAAATACTTTCTTGATATTTCCCAAATTGTATCTTTTAAATATCTGATTCTTTTAAATTTTTCTAGAAATCTAGACAAACCGTGGTAAACAAGACCCATGTGTTAACAAACATACTAGAGATTATGCATGCATTTGCAACAATTATTTTTTTTAAGCAAGGCTTTCTTTTGTTTTCATCAAATTATTACCATCCCTCAAACTTGTCCCTTTTGAGCTATTGCCTGTGTTCTAACCCTCTTTCCACTTCTCAAAACACATTTGAAACTTTTCCAGAAACATTGACTTTAGAGTTAGGGATCCTAAAAGAGAATTAGTCTTTTTAATTTCTGGCTACCTCTTACAGCTTTGAGATGGCTGGATGGCATCACCAATGCAATGGACAAGAGTTTGGGTGAACTCTGGGAGTTGGTGATGGACAGGGAGGCCTGGCATGCTGCAATTCATAGGGTCGTAAAGAGTCAGACATGACTGAGTGACTGAACTAAAATGAATTGAACTTATAGCTTTACCATTGACTCTAATCCCCAGGTTGGGCATTTTTGAAAATTAAAATTCATTCTCAGGTCAAGCTGTGATCCCTGGAAACAGTCAGGAGTTTTGCTGCAGACACACCACAGGCTTGTCTGGATAGGACTCCTACACAGATGTATTTTACTGGTCAGACCTGACAGCCCCCAATGCCTATGGCTGGACCTGTGGTTAGAGGTGACAGCTGGTCAGATAGGACTGGGCAGAAAGGGATCCAGAAGACAAATGTACTTATCTCATTTTCTGGCTCCCATGGATCCTCTGTTGGCCTCCTCACTGGTGGTGTCTGAGAGAGAGTCAGAGAACATTGCACTCCAGGACGTGGTCTCTGGCAGGGCCAAAGGACTAAAAGGGGAAGACAGTGGATCTGCAGGGGGAAATGGAACATTCTGGCACAGAGCGATCTGAATTTATAGGCAGAAGAACTTTAAGCCAGCACCTAGAAAAGGAAAGCAGAGACAAGACAACTGTTTTTGAAATGAACCTTTGAAATTATTGTTTATTTGAGACTATTACAAATGTTATTATTTATCTTTGTTCATTTGTTGGAGGAAAATATACTGAAATAAATCAAAGGATCTACAGTCAAAAGTAAGTTTCCTCCCACCCCTGATTCCCAGAATCTGAAATTCATTTCCCCAGTGCCGAGCAGAGTGGCCAATATTTAAAGAAATATTTTGTATATATGCATAAACATACATTATGTTATGTACTAGTTATTTACTGTTGTGTAACAAATTACCCAAAACTTAGTGGCTAAAAATAACAAACATTTATCATCTCATCTCTCAGGAACCAGAGAATACTGCTGCTGGGGCTGGGGCGGGGAGGGGGCGGGTGGTGGTGGTGGTGAGGGGACTGGGAGCTTTGCTGATATTTACACAATATTCACAAGGGTCCTGTGTAATGTGTTTCACAGGTAGTGTTAATGCTCAATACAAGATGCATTTCAGCCTTGTAATTCCTTTCATTTGAGTCTTTGAGTCATGTCCAATAAACCAGAGCTCAAACTAAGCCATTTTGTAGTTGGTATTTGTTGGTGGGGAGGCAGGCATGAACAGAAATAGGGAGTGAGCTGGAGAGATGCTTTGCTAACCATAGTAAACTGTGAAAAAAAATTGTTACTTCTCGAACAAAGGAAATATTCTTGAAAGAAGCTTCATAATTTCATCAAATACATGGCTAAATATATTGTCTTGAGCCTCCTTCCTAATGTTTCCTAGTTTTTCTTCATATTTCATCTTTGTTAATTTAATTTTCTCCTCTTTTTCCTGCATAATCTTCATGCATACTTGAGCACACTCCTTTTCCACTTTTTGGATTTCTATTTCTAATTGATCAGCATATCTTTTTTTCAAGACTTCCTCCAGCTTTCTCAGGCTTTTCGATGTGCCCTTGTATCTGGGGTCAGAAAAGTAAGCCCCCTGGTTGTTCTGCACCATCTTGTCTACCAGCTCCAGCAGCTCCTGCACCTGAGCTTCCTTCTCAGCCTGCTCTGTGTATCTGCTGTTGCTGATGGCATAGCGGCACTCCCACACTCCTGGAGGAGGCTTCGTAGGTTTACATCTGCGTCCTTCAAAAAGTCGCTCAGGCTCTGGTCCCCCAGTTCATCTCTGCAAGTGAATGAGATGATCATATACTTCATGGCTGCTTTCCCAAGCAGATACTTGACCAACACCACAGTTTCCTGCTCTTCCTGTGTATAGAGGCCCAGCCTCAGGACCAAGACAATGGCGTGAGGCCCGGGACAGGAGGCGAGGACACATTGGCTGACTTCCTTGCAGGTGGCGATTTGGGTCTTCTGGGTGTCGAAGAGCCCTGGAGTGTCAACAACCAGAAGGTCTCTCCCCTTCCATTTCCGGGATGCTTTCTGACAAGTTTTGGTAACAGCTTCAGCAGAAATCCTAGACTCAAATACTTTTTCCCCGAGGATGGTGTTTGCAGTCACACTTTTTCCACTTGCGGTTTTCTCTGCTGGGAGCCAGTGTGAGGAATCCCACCCGCGACAAGGTCATGCAGCAGAGGTCTGATGGGCAAGGTGAGTCAGACTTCAGGGTTTCCCCCTGGTATTTCCTGAGCATGTACCACCCCCCCCCCAAATAAAAATCTGCCTGCCTTATTGTATTGTACTTTTCCACTCTTCTGACACTCTCTGGAAAAAGTTAATTCAGGGCTTCAGTCTCCTGCAAAAGAATGTCTCAGATTAAAACCCCTCTGATAGCTCTCTAACTTGCTTAACAGGTTCCCACAGATTGCTTACAGCTTGTGAATTGCTTACAGACCCCAACTGTAAGAGGCACAAAGCTTAAAAACATCTTAAAGATACAGAGCCTTTTCTAGAGAGTTTAAACTTATATTGGTAGAGGGTTTTCACTGTTGACTTAATGTTTGCTGCCAGGCCTCCATATTCTTTATCTTTTAGGCACC
This sequence comes from Litocranius walleri, assembly GCA_006410535.1. Classification (NCBI taxonomy): domain Eukaryota; kingdom Metazoa; phylum Chordata; class Mammalia; order Artiodactyla; family Bovidae; genus Litocranius; species Litocranius walleri. Next base: position 255,152 of record SJYG01001103.1, read on the forward strand.
TGGGAGGATGTTAATCAATGTAAATGGGATATGGAAAAAGATATATAGTAGTGTTGATGTTAGCAACACTAGATTTTTGAGTTAATTAATTTTCTTTTGTTGTAAATCACTGTACTCCTTTTAGTTAGTTAAGTTGCTCAGTTGTGTCCGACTTTTTGTGACCCCATGGACTGTAGCCCATCAGGCTCCTCCGTCCATGGGATTCTCCAAGCAAGAATACTGGAGTGGGTTGCCATTTCCTTCTCCAGGGGATCTTCCCGACCGAGAGATAGAACCCAGGTTTCCAAATTACTATATCTTTGCTATGTAAGAATGTAACTTTATTTAGTGCTTTCTGAGAGTGGCACCAGACTTTGGTAAGATCAACGCAAATAAGTCTTCTGGTTGACAAACTGTTATCAGAAAAAAGGCTGTAAAATGTTAATTGGCCTTTTTGGCCGGAAGATGATGTAAATTACCTAAGACTTGTGTGTACAACTAGGTATGCAGAGAGAAAAGCCTGGTTTTGATAAGAGTCTGGGCTGCTAACGCTGCATAACTTTGTATTACCCATTGATCTCTGTGTACAATCAAAAAGGTATAAAAGGCCTTTCTAGACAATAGAGGCCGGGCCAGTCATTGGAAGGACTGGTTTCCCCCCTGTCTCCTCTTTAATTTCAGGCTGAATTCCCATCTAGGGCATGGAGGCTTGCCATGTCTACTTACTTGCCCCGGCTTCTAAGATCCGTAAGAGAGAGAGCCTGAGGTGGGGCACTCTCCGATATTCAAACGGGTGCTGGCGGCCTAACGTAGATGGTGCAAATTCCTTGTCTGGAACTTTATTGGTTTTTCCACGTAAACCAAGTTATTCAGCATCTTTTCTCCACTGAATTTTCCTACTATACTACTACTTCTTAATCTAATCTTATATTAATAAATAAATAAGTTTTTTCCTCACCTACACCATTCACACTTCAAATTACCCTGGACCCACCAGGGCTGGACCCCGGCACTTCTCGACCAGCACGATCCTCAGGCTGATGTCCTGGACAGCAGCAGTGTCCACATCAGAGGCTGTGGAGAGTAGGCAAGTCAGCTATAGTTTACAAAGGAAAGAAAAATAATGTTCAGATTAAGTTGAAACCATTCCCAACCTTGATTTCTTACTCTACAGAGTATATAAATCAAGTCTTCTAAGTCAGGTGAAGTATTTTCACGGAGGATTCATTCTTTGATATCTTCTATTTATTATTCTAATTCCCACTAAATGCCTCTCCTGTGTTGCTGTGATGAAAGTAGCACTAGCATGTTTAAATGTTTTTTACTGTAATTTTTTCCCATTTAACAAAATAACATATATATTTTGTTTTTGAAAAAGTTCAGGTTTAAAAATCGAATCTAAGGAATCCTGGTGGCAGTAGTTAGCATCCTATGCCATGGAAGAGTGCTCATTAAAAAGCACTACCAATCTAGACTCAAACAGAAAGAAAACATGGATGGAAGAGAGACAATAGTCCCACATGGAAACTCTCAATATGGAAGGAAAACAACCACATGGTGAGACATGTGAAAACTGTCCTGAAATTTGCATATGCCACGATCCCTGGGTTGGGAAGATCCCCTGGAGAAGGAAATGGCAACCCACTCCAGTATCCTTGCCTGGAAAATCTCATGGACAGAGGAACCTGGTGGATTGCAGTCCATCGGGTTGCAAAGAGTTGGGCACGACTGAGCAACTAACACACACAACACACACACACACAGAACTAACCTAGTCTTATTTCTCAAGGTGCATGAAGGAAGATAAATTTGATGTTCTTATTGTAAAAGTACTCTAATATTTAGAAGCAGTGATGGGTGCCTTATGATTTATCATAACATAAAATGTTTGAAGTGAGTCTGATGGTCACCTGGCTACATAGTTGAGACAATAATCCTACAGTGACTGAGAAAACAGATCTGCTAATGTTGAAATTTTAAATTACATACACCTATTGTGGGTAAATAGAGCTTATCAATATTGACCCTCACCAGATGGTCAACACTGAAATCAGATTGATTATATCCTTTACAGCTGAAGATAGACAAGCTTTATACAGTCAGGAAAAATAAGACCTGAAGCTCACTGTGGTCATGAGCTCCTTATTGCAAAATTCAGGCTTAAATGGAAGAAATTAGGGAAAACCACTAGATCATTCAGGTTTGACCTAAATTAAATCCCTTTATGATTAAACAGAGGAGGTGAAGAATAGATTCAAGGGAGTAGATTTGGTAAACAGAGTGCCTGAAGAACTATGGACAGAGGTTTGTAACAATGTACATGAGGTGATAACTGATACCATCCCAAGGAAAAAGAAATGTAACCAGGCAAAGTGGTTGTCTGAGGAGGCCTTACAAATAGATAAGAAAAGTAGAGCACCAAAAGGCAAAGGAGAAACAAAATATATACCCAACTGAATGCAGAGTTCCAGAGAACAGCAAGGAGAAAGAAGAAAGCCTTCTTAGGTGATAATGCAAAGAATTAGAGGAAAACAATAGAATGGGAAAAACTAGAGATCTCTTCAAGATAACTGGGCTTCCCTGGTGGCTCAGACAGTAAAGAACCTGCCTGCAATTCAGGAGACAAGGATTTGATCCCTGGGTCAGGAAGATTCCCTGGAAAAAGAAGTGGCTACCCACTCCAATATTCTTACCTGGAGAATTCTATGAGCAGAGGAGCCTTGTGGGTTACAGTGGACTACAGTCCTGGGGTTGCAAAGAGTTGGACATGATTGAATGATTTTCACTCACAAGGGAATATTTCATGCAAAGACGGGCAAAATAAAGGGAAGATATGGCAAGGATCTAACAGAAGCAGAAGAGATTAAGAAAAGGTGACAAGAATACATGGAAGAACTATACAAAAAAGGTCTTAATGACCCAGATAATCACATGGGGTCAGTCACCTAGAGCCAGACATCTGGAGTGTGAACTCAAGTGGGCCTTAGGAAGAATTATTATGAACAAAAGGTGATGGGATTTTAGCTGAGCTATTTAAAATTCTAAAAGATGATGCTGTTAAAGTCCTGCACTCAATATGCTGGCAAATTTGGGAAACTCAGTAGTGGCCACAGGAGTGGAAAAATTTTCATTCCAATCCCAAAGAAAGGCAACACCAAAGAATGTTCAAACTACTCTACGATTGTTCTCATTTCACATGCTAGCAAGGTAATGCTCAAAATCCTTCAAGCTAGGCTTCAACAGTACATGAAGCAAGAACTTCCAGATGTACAAGCTGGATTTAGAAAAGGCAGAATAACCAGGGATCAAACTGCCAACAACACTGGATCAAGAGAATTCCAGAAAAACATCTACTGCTGCTTCATTGACTAGAGTAAAACCATTGAATGTGGATCACAACAAACTGGAAAACTCTTAAAGAGATAGGAATACAAGGCCACCTTACACGTCTCTGGTTCTAACTGGTCAAGAGGCAACAATTAGAATCAGACATGGAAAAATGGACTCGTTCAAAACTGGGAAAGGAGTACCTCAAGGCTATATATTGCCACTCTGCTTATTTAAGTTTAATGCAGAGTACATCATGAGAAACGCTGGGCTGAATGAATCACAAGCTGCAATCAAGATTTCTCAGAGAAACATCAACAGCCTCAGATATGCAGATGATGCCACTTTAATGGCAGAAAGTGAAGATGAACTAAAGAGCCTTTGGATAAGGGTGAAAGAGGAGAGTAAAAAAGTTGTCTTAAAGCTTAACATTCAGAAAACTAAGATCATGGCATCTGTTCCCATCACTTCATGGCAAATAGATGGGGAATAAGTGGAAACAGTGCCAGATTTTATTTTGGTGGACTCCAAAATCACTGTGAATATTGACTGAAGCCACAAAATTAAAAGACATTTGCTCCTTGAAAGGAAAGCTATGACACACTTAGACGGCATATTAAAAAGCAGAGACATCACCTTGCCAACAAAAGTCTATATAGTCAAAGCTGTGGCTTCTCCAGTAGTCGTGTGTGGATGTGAGAGCTGGACCATAAATAAGGCTGCATGTGAGTGTGAAGTCACTCAGTCGTGTCTGACTCTTTGCGACCCTGTGGACTATGGCCCGCCAGACTCCTCTGTCCATGGGATTCTCCAGGCAAGAGTACTGGAGTGGGTTGCCATTTCCTTCTCCAGGGGATCTTCCCAACCCAAGTATCAAACCTGGGTCTCCTGCTTTTCAGGCAGACGCTTTATCCTCTGAGCCACCAGGGAAGCCCAAATAAGGCTGAGCTCTGAAGAACTGATTCTTTTGAACTGTGGTGATGGGGGAAGACTTGAGAGTCCCTTGGCTAGCAAGGAGATTTAACCAGTCAATCCTAAAGGAAATAAACTCTGAATATTCACTGGAAGGACTAATACTGAAGCTGAAGCTCCAGTACTTTGGCCACTGATGCTCAAGCTGATGCTCTTGTACTTGGACATCCTTTTGTGTAGAGCCAACTCACTGGAAAAGACTCTGATGCTGGGAAAGATTTAGGGCAAGAAGGTGGTGACAGAGGATGAGATGGTTGGAGGCATCACCAGCTCAGTGGACATGAGTTTGAGCAAACTCTGGGAGATGATAGTAAAGGACAAGGAAGCCTGGCAGGCTGCAGTTCATAGGTCACAAAGAGTTGGACACAACTTAGCAACTAAAAAACACAACAGAGACATAACACTGAAGTAGAACAGGATTCATGGAAGGAAGAATAGAGAAAGCAGTGGAAAAGCTCCTCACAAGATTCCTCTCACTTGATTCCTGAGAATCCCAATTTTTCTTAAATTATTCCAGAATATAGGAAAATAAGGTAAACCTTAAAATTCTAAGAAGTAAATGTAACTTTGAGTCACAAAGTTGACAAAGATTTTATCAAACAGAAAGCTGTAGTTGAATCTCATGTATGAATATCAATATAAAATCCTAGTCAAGTATTAATGAAACAGAATCTGACATTTAAAAAATTATTTAAAATATTTATTTATCTATTTGGGCACACTAGCACATGGATCTTCAGTCTTCACTGTGGCATCTTTTTTAAATGCAGCTTGTAGGATCTTTAGTTGTTGCAATTGAACTCTTAATTGTGATATGTGAGATGTATTTCCCTCACCAAAATGAATCTGGGGTCTGTACATTGGGAGGGTGGACTACCAGGGACATCCTCAGAATATGACAACATTTTAAGAAGGGCTACATCATAACTGAGTAGGATTTTCTCTGGAACACTAAAGTGAGGGGCACAGGTTCAATAAGAAGAAAATTACTGATATTAAGATAGCCTTTCATAGTAAAAACATTTCATAAAATATGAATTGACACATACTTTCTTATCTATTTCTCTACTCATCCCAAAAGCCAGTAGCTTACTCAATGGAGAAATACTTTCTCACTAAAACTATAATCATTCCACCTCACTTTCCAATGGTATTTGTGATATCCATCAATGCAAATAGAAGAGAAAATGATTAAAGTATCAAACCTGGGTCTCCTGCTTTTCAGGCAGACGCTTTATCCTCTGAGCCACCAGGGAAGCCCAAATAAGGCTGAGCTCTGAAGAACTGATTCTTTTGAACTGTGGTGATGGGGGAAGACTTGAGAGTCCCTTGGCTAGCAAGGAGATTTAACCAGTCAATCCTAAAGGAAATAAACTCTGAATATTCACTGGAAGGACTAATACTGAAGCTGAAGCTCCAGTACTTTGGCCACTGATGCTCAAGCTGATGCTCTTGTACTTGGACATCCTTTTGTGTAGAGCCAACTCACTGGAAAAGACTCTGATGCTGGGAAAGATTTAGGGCAAGAAGGTGGTGACAGAGGATGAGATGGTTGGAGGCATCACCAGCTCAGTGGACATGAGTTTGAGCAAACTCTGGGAGATGATAGTAAAGGACAAGGAAGCCTGGCAGGCTGCAGTTCATAGGTCACAAAGAGTTGGACACAACTTAGCAACTAAAAAACACAACAGAGACATAACACTGAAGTAGAACAGGATTCATGGAAGGAAGAATAGAGAAAGCAGTGGAAAAGCTCCTCACAAGATTCCTCTCACTTGATTCCTGAGAATCCCAATTTTTCTTAAATTATTCCAGAATATAGGAAAATAAGGTAAACCTTAAAATTCTAAGAAGTAAATGTAACTTTGAGTCACAAAGTTGACAAAGATTTTATCAAACAGAAAGCTGTAGTTGAATCTCATGTATGAATATCAATATAAAATCCTAGTCAAGTATTAATGAAACAGAATCTGACATTTAAAAAATTATTTAAAATATTTATTTATCTATTTGGGCACACTAGCACATGGATCTTCAGTCTTCACTGTGGCATCTTTTTTAAATGCAGCTTGTAGGATCTTTAGTTGTTGCAATTGAACTCTTAATTGTGATATGTGAGATGTATTTCCCTCACCAAAATGAATCTGGGGTCTGTACATTGGGAGGGTGGACTACCAGGGACATCCTCAGAATATGACAACATTTTAAGAAGGGCTACATCATAACTGAGTAGGATTTTCTCTGGAACACTAAAGTGAGGGGCACAGGTTCAATAAGAAGAAAATTACTGATATTAAGATAGCCTTTCATAGTAAAAACATTTCATAAAATATGAATTGACACATACTTTCTTATCTATTTCTCTACTCATCCCAAAAGCCAGTAGCTTACTCAATGGAGAAATACTTTCTCACTAAAACTATAATCATTCCACCTCACTTTCCAATGGTATTTGTGATATCCATCAATGCAAATAGAAGAGAAAATGATTATAGGAATGAGAATTAGAAAAAGAAAGAAAGGAGAGGCCAGATAGTAAATAACATCATAAAGCCTCTTAGAGAATTGGTGCACAAATAGGCCAGTAGAGGGGAAAAAAACAACAACAGAAAATCCCTACAAACACTCATTTGCATAGGGAAATTTAGTATATAATAAAGGCAACATTCCATATCAATGGAAAGAAGATGAACATTGTAATGAGAAGTATTGAATACCTGAATAACCATTTGAAAAAGCATAAAATTGGATTCAGTCCTCATACCAATGTAAGAAGTATCCCAAATTCATCAAGTATTTGTTAAAAACTATATTCTATTGGAAGAAAGCAAACAAATTCTTTCATAACATGAGAGTGAGAAAAACATTTCTAAACTGAGCCCAAAATACAGATACAATATGGAATCCAATTGATAAATCTAACTTTCAGTTTCTGGCTACATGTCAGAAGCTTGGAAGTCACTACTCCATCCTAAGAATAAGTGAAAGTTGAATGGACTGAAAAATCAACTTTTCTTGAATACTTCAGAGGTTGTTTTGAGGAGACAGGGGAAGGTGCTTCCCCCAAGACAGGAGAACAGACAGGAAAACACAGGGAGCCATGGCTCAGGAGAGCAGAGACTCAGCGTGGGCACCAGTGCTGGTGCAGCAAGATTGGGATTGACCATTTGCTTGATGGTCAGTGTGGAGTTAAAATTCCAGGAGGATCCTGTCGTAGAGCGACTCTACTCTTTTGTGAGTTTTACTTCTGGGAGCCCCACCAGGTTCTGATAGCAAATATCCAAAAAATCCCCTGGTGCTTCCTGCTGCTGCTGCTGCTGCTGCTAAGTCGCTTCAGTTGTGTCCGACTCTATGTGACCCCACAGACAGCAGCCCATCAGGCTCCCCTGTCCCTGAGATTCTTCAGGCAAGAACACTGGAGTGGGTTGCCATTTCCTTCTCCAATGCATGAAAGTGGAAAGTGAAAGTGAGGTAGCTCAGTCGTGTCTGACTCTTAGCGATCCCATGGACTGCAGCCTATCAGGCTCCTCTGTCCATGGGGTTTTCCAGGCAAGAGTACTGGAGTGGGCTGCCATTGCCTTCTCCCTGCAGGGGAGGGGAAAAGAAATCATCTTGAAATGGGGCAAAGTATCTTGTTCTTCTCAACAAGGCCTGCCCTCAGAGGAAAGCAGTTAACCAGAGCCTGACCTGCTGGGGTTTTATCAGAGCCTAACTCACTTAGAGAAAGAAAAATATACTACTACAGTCAGTTCTAAGCCGTTCATATAGGAAAAGGAAAATGGCCACCTTCAGTCCAGTCGAATGCTCGAACCCAGGTTGGGGGAGGAAAAGGTTTGTGAGGCTCCCAGTCCAGAGGCAAAGGCTCACTAGAACAGAGATGTGCTCATAGACAATAGACTATGCCCCTCCCCCACCCCAGCGCCACAGTACTAAAGGCTTCTTTACAGCAGCAGTTCTGTTTACCCAGGTCATCGGGTCCAGCTGATGAGAAAAACAAGCAGACATACTAAAGAGCAAAAAACATAATTCGAAAAGACAGACCAAGCATCAGTACTAGACATGGCAGGTGTCAACCGAACAAATATTCACAACCTAAAAGTTGAGAATCATGTTGTATTTGAGGAAGTACTGAAGACTATAGCTTGGGAGACACTCTCTCAGACGCTCTGAGGAACTGTTCCAAAGAGGTAGTGAAGGAGACAGGATATATAGGAACCTTCATTGAAAACAAAACAAAAGAAAACAAAATGTACGGTCAAGCATCAAAAGATTACTTCTAATCACAAAAAACCAGACACTCAAATTAGTGATTATAGTGCTTTTCTACATATGGGAAGATGCAAGAGTCTGGGCTCATTGAAACCATTCCTTTGATATACATCTTAGATATTTAGGGCCAGTATCCTGTTTTTCTCCAATCTAAATTCCCCTTAGGGCACACTGTCTGGGGCTGCAGTGTTAATGACTTGATAATGGGCTACATTCATTACTTATTGAAATGGCAGGCAAGATTTATTTGTCCACCCAAGGATCTTAGAATGATTCAGTTCATTTCAGTTCAGGCACTCAGTCGTGTCCGACTCTTTGTGACCCCATGAATCTCAGCACACCAGGCCTCCCTGTCCATCACCAGCTCCCGGAGTTCACGCAGACTCGTGTCCATCGAGTCAGTGATGCCATCCAGCCTTCTCATCCTCTGTCGTCCCCTTGTTCTCCTGTCCCCAATCCCTCACAGCATCAAAGTCTTTTCAATGAGTCAACTCTTCACATGAGGTGGCCAAAGTACTGGAGGTTCAGCTTTAGCATCATTACTTCAAAAGAAATCCCAAGGTTGATCTCCTTCAGAATGGACTGGTTGGATCTCCTTGCAGTCCAAGAACTCTCAAGAGTCTTCTCCAACACCACAGTTCAAAAGCATCAATTCTTCGGCGCTCAGCCTTATTCACAGTCCAACTCTCACGTCCATACATGACTAATGGAAAAACCATAGCCTTGACTAGACCGACCTTAGTCAGCAAAGTAATGTCTCTGCTTTTGAGTATGCTATCTAGGTTGGTCATAACTTTTCTTCCAAGGAGTAAGCGTCTTTTAATTTCATGGCTACATCACCATCTGCAATGATTTTAGAGCCCCCCAAAATAAAGTCTGACTATTTCCACTGTTTCCCCATCTATTTCCCATGGAGTGATGAGACCGGATGCCATGATCTTCATTTTCTGAATGTTGAGCTTTAAGCCAACTTTTTCACTCTCCTCTTTCACTTTCATCAAGAGGCTTTTTAGCTCCTCTTCACTTTCTGCCATAAAGGTGGTGTCATCTGCATATCTGAGGTTATTGACATTTCTCCCAGCAATCTTGATTCCATCATGTGTTTCTTCCAGCCCAGTGTTTCTCATGATGTACTCTGCATAGAAGTTAAATAAGCAGGGTGACAATATACAACCTTGACATACTCCTTTTCCTATTTGGAACCAGTCTGTC
>SJYG01001103.1:273831-307901 GCA_006410535.1 Litocranius walleri
AAAGATAAAATATTGAAGAGAAGAAGAAGAAGGAGAGAAAAATTAAAAAAAAATAGAGAAAAAAAGTAAAATAAAATAAAGGACTCCAGAATTATTAAAAGACAACTTCCTCCACCAATAGGACTATATACGGCGTTTGCTTTAAAGATAGGGTTTTTTTTTTTTTGAAAAGTAATATTAGGTTATAAAAATAATAAATAGAAATATAGAAGACATAAAAATTTAAGCAAGTTTAGAAAAAAAAAGACGAAAAAGAAAAGAAGAAAAAACAAATTTAAAAAAGAAAAAAATTTTTAAAGAAAGAAAAAAAAATTCTTAAAAAAAAAATTCATGCTTCCACATCATCCCCCCCCCCCAAAAAAAAATTTGATCATAAAAGTAGTAACAGTATATCTGGCACTTTTTCTTTCACTGTGGACTGTGTGGGGTCGCTACTAAGGCAGTTCCCTCTGTTTGACTTCCTCTGTTTGCTGGTCCCTTCTGTGTCTGATTTCTGTCTTGACACAGGGAGGGTGGTGGTGGACTCTGCACTGGGCTTGCCCCTTCTTGCTCCGCGGGATAACCGTGTGGGGCCTGCCCTATGCTTCATGCACTTCCCCGGTCTAAGCCGCTTAGGTTTGGCGCTCAGGAAGCCCCCTCTGAGGGTCGGGTTTGGTTGACCCTGGGCTATGTTCCCTTCCCAGCTCTGAGTGGCTAGGGAGTTTGGCGTGCACTATTGTTGCGACTTCTGGGCTTTCCGGGTCACTCAATTTTCTGGGAGCTCCATTGGGGCTCTTTCTCAGGCAGATAATGACTGTTCAGAGCCCCCCAGAAGTCTCAGTAGCAAAGAAACCTGCTTGCAATTTGGTAGGTAGTGTCTCTGTTGAGCTGCGATTGCCCTCTTCCATGCTTAAGGCTCTGGCTGCCTGTCACCGGAGGGGGATGGTCTGCAGCTGGCTATTGCCAATCCGTCCTTTTTTCTGTGCGCAGGTCTGTCTGTGTCTTATGTTCGAGCGTTTCGCGTGTTAGTTATCCCACAGTCTGGCTTGCTAGTCCGAGATAGTTCATTCTAGCCACGTGAGGACCCGATTCTGGCCCCGTTATGCCCTGATTCTTGAGAAAAGCCCTGCAGCCTACGTCTCCCGCGGCCCAATTCTTAGAAAGCACTGTCGCGGGCGTGACACCCTCCCTGCCCAACCCCCACTGCTGTCGGACGCAGGTGTTTGCGCTGCTTATCCGCTGGGGGTTATACTGTTGAATTCGTAATCTGTTGGTTTTAATTATTTATTTATTTATTCTTCCTTCCTGTTATGTTGCCCTGTGTGCTTCCAGGGCTCACCCCATACACAGCTGTGAGAATGTTCCCCAATTTTAGGAAATCTCTCTTTTTAAGAGTCTCTTCCTGGGATGGGATTCCCTTCCCGTGACGGGGCTCCCTCCCTACCTCCTTTGTCTCTGTCTTCATCCTTTAAAATAATTCCTACCTGGTTTTGAAGCCAATGATCTGCTTTGCTGGATGCCTGATGTCCTCTGCCAGCAGTCAGAAGTTATTTTGTGGAATTTACTCAGCGTTGAAATGTTCTTTTGATGAGGTAGAGAGGGAGAAAGTGTTCTCCCCATCCTATTCCTCCACCATCTTTTTCACTCCAGAAAAGATATAATTCAAAAGTAAATGTCTTATTAATAGGAAAGCTTTTCACAACAAATGAAAATCTCAAACACAAGAAGGTTCAACAGTTAGAGAACGACTAAAATGTGAGTAGGAGCAACAATAAATCCTACTTAAAAAGCATCGATGTCGCTGAAGTTAACAAATCAATAAATAAAACCGAGGAAGCATAATCCAGTAGTTTCTCTGAAATGGAAAAATAATCCCTCAAAAATCTAACTCTTTAGGAAAAAGAAGACTACATTTCATTCCCTGCAAACTTGGTGTAAGATATTTAACACTGAATTCAGGGTTAAACATTTTCCAAAGATCTGCTGCTTTGGTTTTAGCCTCTGAGTTGCACTTGTCCTAATGCAGGATCAAATTAATAACATTCGTGTTCCTGTTTCCCCTGTTGATGTTACCAGTGAAGTCACTCTGTCGTGTCCCACTCTCTGTGACCGCATGGACTGCAGCCTGCCAGGCTCCTCTGTTCATGGGGTTTTCCAGATGAGAACACTGCAGGGGGTTGCCACCAGGGCCACAGACAGGCACAGCCGGCAGAGCTTTCTGCGTGGGGGGGCGGGGGTGGGCCTGGCCAGAGGGCTCCGCCCACTTCCTCTTCCCTCTTCTCACAGCTGACAGCTGAACTCTCAAGGGCAGTTCTTGAGCTGAGCTTCCGGATCACGTATTACTGAAAAACTATCCGCCATGTCCTCTATGTGTGTGTACGTCTAGGGCACTGTCACTGATCTCCTCCATTCAGCCTGCAGTGTGTTAGCTCTCAAAGGAGACACAGAGAGTTCAGGAGAGCACACGGCCCCAGGAGACCCAAGACACGGGCATTCCTCCTGCCCCACGGACAGCAGGGCGGTAAGTCCAAGGCTGTGGTGACTGTGTCTGTGTGTGTGAGTCTGTGTGTGTGTGTTGTGCTTGAGAGTGTTGTGGGGGTGTGGTGCATAGTGTGTTTGTGTGTATACGTGTGTGTGTTATGTTGGTGTGATATGTGTGTTGTGTGTGTCTATTTGTGTATAGATGAGTATATGTGTGTTTTCCATGTGTGTTATGCTTGCATGTGTTGCATGTATGTTTGTATGTTTGTGTGTGTGAGTGGAATGTTGTGTGTGTATATTTGTATGTCTGTGTTGTGAATACATGTATGTGAGTGGTCTCTGTTTTGTATGTTTGTGTGTTATGTGTGTATGTTCATATGTTTGTGAGTAAATGTGTGTTCATGTGTGTTGTGTGTGTGTGCTATGTTTGTACTTTTGTACGTGTATGTGTGTAAGTAGTGTATGTGTTCTGTGTGTATCTTTTGTTTGTATGTTTGTGAGTGTGTGTGTGTGAGTCTGTATTTGTGTGTGTATTGTGCTTGAGAACGTGTTGCAGGGGTGCTGTGCATAGTGTTTGTGTGTATATGTGTATGTATATGTGTGTGTGTTATGTTTGTGTGTATGTGAATGGTGTGTGTCTATTTGTGTATAGATGAATATATGTGTGTTTTCCATGTGTGTTGTTTGTGTCATGTATGTTTATACATGTGTTTGTATGTTTGTGAGCATATGCATGAATGGTGTGTGTTGTGTTTCTAAGTATGAGTTGCTGTGAATATGTGTGTGTGAGTGGTCTCTGAGTCTTATGTTTGTGCTGTGTGCTGTGTGTGTATGTTCATATGTTTGTGAGTAAATGTGTGTTCATGTGTGTTGTATGTGTGTGCTATGTTTGTACTTTTGTATGTGTATGTGTGTAAGTAGTGTATGTGCTGTGTTTGTGTGTATCTTTTGTTTGTATGTTTGTGAGAGTGTCTGTGTGTGTGTGCCTGTTTCAGGAGCAATGAGAGGAGCCAGGGGAATCAGGAGGACCTTGCAGCCTTTGGGTTCTGCCTGGTGTTCCCTGCTTACCCTTGGGCAGGATGTCTCTGAGTCTCACTTTTCTCCTGAGAAACTTCACAAGGTGGCAGATCTGCTCCATGTTGGAGACAAACACTGGCACGTGGCCCACGTGTGGTGATGCCCCATAGGGCAGGGTCTGGGGTGAGGTGGCCGGGGCTGGGCAGACTGCTCTCTGGGCTTGAGAGTGGATGACAGGAGTTCCTGGTGGGCGACATTGCCCTCCTTGGCAAAGAGGACTGGGAATTGCTCTAGAAAACATTGTGCAATGTCCTGGAATCTTCCAGGGGGACAAGATCTCAGGAATGTGTAGTTTGGACTCAGCATCCACATCTCTGGAGACACGGAGGCTCTGGCAGCGTGACCACCTGAATCGGTGGCCTGGAGCTGAGCGCTGAGGACCCTGGCCTCCTGGCAGGACTGGACTCCACAGGGAGAGGGAGCCTGTGCATGTCTGCCACCCTCCTCACCACCCAGCGCTCAACCTCTGTGGCCCTCACTGCCAGGCTACCCCCACAGATCATTCAGGCCCAATGAGCCCCTCAGCAGCCCCTCCAGCAACATCCTGCTCACGTCCACCTGGCACACTGGCCATAGCTCCTGAGAGAGTGTCTGTCAGGAGCCGTCTCTGGTCATTTCTCCCCATCACAGAATCCTCCCCACCCAAGTGGAGAACAAGTACAGAGGAAACAGGGTCCCGAAAGGAGGTAGTGGGTGTCTCAGATGCCCCCTCACCCTGTCCCATGCCAACAAACCAATGTAAACAGCTTCCACACGCAAGAGAAAGGCAAAAGTCAGGATTCCCTGAAAGCTTGGAGGAAACATCAGTAAGACATATGATGAGTTTTTTTCTAGATGGAGGAAGAAGAATTTGAAAGCCTTCTCCCGGAGGAACCTGAAGAAGGCGCATCCCAGGATCCTTCTCCAGATGGATCAGGAGGTAGAACAACTTTCTAGCAGACATGAACTTGAGAGAGGTGGTGCTGGGGCTTGAGGGGCAGGTGGTGTGCTGGGGAGGCAGTCAGAGTCCTCGCTGTCAGAGATTCACCCACCAGGGTGGCCATCACTGGGCGTTTGGATTGGGCCTCCCTTTACTCCACCCAGCCAGAGGGGAGGGCCCCTGATAGTGCCATGGGTCAAAAGGGGAGACAAACCACAACCACTGCCCCTTTACTGAGTGTCAAGAAGGATGTGTTTGTGGGTGTGACAGACGACTCGCCCCAGGCCCCTGGTGGGTGTCGTGCTGGCTCTGCTGTGAGACTCTCAGGACCATGGGGGCTGCAAAGGACTAGGATGCAATCAAGGGCCTGCAGGACTGGGCTCTGTCTTCCCAAGGGGCTCCCTCTCCCCAAAAGCTGTTTCATCAGGGTCAGGGCCTTCACTTTCATGGGCTCAACTTTCCATCTAACCTGGGGAGACAGAACTTAGGAATTTAGGAAAGCTGGAAATCCATTACTTTCCTGGATAAAGGAATTGAACCTAGGGCATACCTCGGATGCAGACACTGCTCGTCCTTTATCCTGCCCCCATCCGGACTGTCAGTCCCTTGGGAAGCTAAAGCGGGGGAGGGGCTCTAACTGGGGCCCCCCACTTTCTCTCGATGCTTCCAGGGCTGCAGGGGAATGAAGGGACCCCGCAGACGCTGAGGCTCATCCTGGTGGGAAAATCCGGGAGCGGGAAAAGTGCCACGGGAAACAGCATCCTCGGGAGGAGAATGTTTGAGTCCAAGCTCAGTGCTCGCCCGGTGACCCAGGCCTTCCAGCAGGGGTGCCGCGTGTGGGAAGGGAAGGAGCTGCAGGTCATCGACACCCCCGACATCCTGTCCTGCTGGGGGGCACCATGGGGGACCGCTCAGGGCATTGG
Source organism: Litocranius walleri (assembly GCA_006410535.1). Lineage (NCBI taxonomy): Eukaryota > Metazoa > Chordata > Mammalia > Artiodactyla > Bovidae > Litocranius > Litocranius walleri. Next base: position 279,211 of record SJYG01001103.1, read on the forward strand.
CGAGGCCGGTGCCTGCTCCCTGCTGGGGTTGCATGCGGTGCTCCTGGTGACTCAGCTCGGCCGCTTCACCGAGGAGGACCAGCGAGTGGCCAGGCGCCTCGAGGAGGTGTTCGGGGCGGGCATCCTGGCCCGCACCATCCTGGTGTTCACGCGGAAAGAAGACCTGGACGACGGCTCCTTGGAAACATACCTGCGGGAGACTGACAACGGGGCGCTGGCCCAGCTGGACGTGGTCTGCTCAAGGCGACACTGCGGCTTCAACAACAAGGGGGATGGAGCCGAACAGGAGGCCCAGCTGAGGGAGCTCATGGGGCACGTCAAAGGAGTCCTATGGGAGCACGAGGGCCATGCTTACAGCCTCCCGGCCACCCCTCACCTCTGTGCCAGCACCCCATGAGATCTGGGGCCTCCAGTGGCTGGGCGCCAAGGAAGGGCAAGGGGACCAGGCCTGGCTGCGGGGCCTGCGCCGGATCCTGAAGGAGCTTGAGCAAGCTGGAGGCCACCTTCCACCCAGTGCGCCCATCTGAGGTGCAGGTTTCCACGGCTTCCACCTGTCTTCTTAGGCCTGGAGTCCAGCTCCCAGGCCCCTCACTTGCCTGCTCCATCCCAGGGGTCCCTGAGCCCCCTGTGTCCAGGGCAGCCTCTGGTCAGGCGAGAGGAGGTGACTGGGCTCCTGAGTTCTCAAGTCCTTCATCACACCTTCCAGAACACAGAGGGCCTCCTGCTCTGCACCCCCAGCCCATCCTCACTTGTCTCTGGCGTTCCCTCTCAACAGAACTCTGAGAGAAGCCAAGCCTCCTGAGGGGGGCCTATGCTCCCTTCTGCCATGGAACCCTGGCAACATCCCAGCCACTGGAGTCTCGGCTTAAAACTTGATGCAGCAGATCAGCATGGAATGTGGACTAGGCAACTCAGTATCTTTCGGAGAGTTGTGTCTTTGCCCATTAAGAGGGAAGACATGATGGCTTTTAAGGCCCAGTGCCATGTGGGGCAAGACAGGCTCTGGGCTGGGGAGGAGAAGGCAACTAGAAACAGGGGAGGGCCTCAAGAAGCTGCTCTTGATTCGCTTTTAAAAGAGGCCACCACCCACAGCAAAGGAGCCCCACGGGAAGGAGCAGGGCAGGGGTATCCAGGGGCCAGGTCTGCTCAGGAAATGGGGCCTAGACCTGGCTGCAGGATACGCACCGCCCCCTGGAGGTCCAAGTGGACTTGGGCAGTGGAGGAGCTCTTCCCAGGGAGGCTTGGTCAAGGGAGGTCACACATCTGACACTGCACCCCATGATGCCCACCCCCGTGATGCCCACCCTCCTGCATGGAGAGCAGAAGAGACTTCCAGCCCTGCCTCTGCCTGACCTGCAACTCCTTTTCTTCTTCCCTGAGAGAGGGGAGAAAGCGAGAGGCATCTGGGCCTGTAGGCGGGTTCCCCAGCCAAGTGTTTTGGGGTGTAGAATGGAGGGAGGAAGGAAGAAAGGGAAGCTGCAAAGAAAGAAGCAGGAGACCACGTGAACATTCTTGGGAGCAGCCTACGGGCCTCGGAGAGTCCTGCACCTCGGGATGTCATCTCGTCCTCACCCAGAGGACCCCTGAGAAAGCTGGAGCAGGTCTTTAGCTAAAAGGGTCTCAAGTCAGAACAGAGATATATCAGAATATGCTTAAGGTAGCCTTTGTGCCAAACCATTTACTAAGTAGGTGATCATCTCCTGCTGAACTGAAACAGCAGTTATCATATGGTAAATTTTCATATTCCCTATGGTTTCTGTGAGAATTTTTGCCTCTCTTCTTGTCTTCCATCTTCTCAACTCCTATATGAATAAAATATTGACTTGATTCCTGTGGCTTTGATTGTAATGAGAACTCTCCCCCTCCACCCCCGATTTCTTCCCCAGTCACCATTTTTGTATTTCTTTTGTTATTTTCAGGCATTTCTTCTGTGTGAAAATTAAAATTACTTGTTGAATTTTCTAAAAAGAACGTTGTTGGTATTCCAGTTGTAGTTGTCTTATGTTTATGTATTGAATTTGGGAGAATTGGAAGCAAGATAAGTCAGATAGAGAAGGACAAGTACTGTGTAATACTTGGAATCTGAAAAGTCAAATCTGTTTAAAAAAGGAAGAGAATGGTGGTTACCAAAAAGTGAGGGCACAGGGGATAAGATTGATGGTGTTCCAGGCACAAACTTGTCACAAGCACTAAAAAACCATAGAAGTCTAAAATACAGTATACTGAATGTCGACAATAATATTGTAGTATAAGTATGTGATGTGCTAAACATTGTTAAAATGGCAACCATACTATGATACACCAGTCTGCCAAAGTAACACTCAGCACACCTTAAATTTACACAATGTGAAAACAAATTTAAAGTCACATTAAAAAATCTGAAACATTAAAAATAATAACTGGGAGACTGTAAATGCTTCAAGGATAAGTGAAGTAAGCTCATTTGGTTTCTAAGTGAATAGACCCATTACTTCCTAGCCACTGAATTAACAGGTAAAGTCATTCAAATTTCCTTTAAGATAAGAAGATAAAAGGTACTTTTGTTTTAACTCTGTTGGTTTAATTGATCTCTTCAAAGAAAATACAAGTATTGACCAAATGACAGGCACTGTCACTCACAAAATGAGTCACTTGTCACTCCTCAAGTCACTAAATGGCAAATAGCAAGTCACTCAAAACACATCATTCATTAAAAATTCTAAAGGAATTGCTTAAAATTTTACAGAATATGGGGTTTTCTCTCCTTTATTACTAAAAATCAAGGAAAATCCCTCCCACGACATTTCAGAAGGAAGGGGAGTTGTTGCTTCACACCATCACTTCTTGAGCATCAGAGAACAGGGAAGGCATTGTCAGTTTATTCTTGAAATCCCATGATCTGTGTACCAGAAAGAAACAGGTTTTGTGGATGAGGGCATGGGTAGGGGGAGGAGAGGGGGTTGTTTTGGCCAAAGCTGTGAAAATAGTGACCTTTGGAATTCATTATTCTCAAAAAAACCCTGCACTGGAGCAAAGCATGAAAGAGAGAGATCTGGAGAGTCCGAAGTGACCGGTGAGTCCACAGGCTGCTTCCTCCTTGGGAGGTCAAAGCAGTGGCTAAAAATTTCAGGGAAGTTTTCCAGCTCTGAGTTCTCCTGTAATAACTTTCATACACTCTGTGGAAAATTCAAAATAATGAGAGTTTTTGAACTGTTGGAAGACATTGAGAGTGACCAAGTACAGGGAGAGGCTATGGGGAATTTGACACTTCACTCAGGGGCCATGTGGCCGTCACATGTATGTGGTTCCCCCCGAGAGCACGTCCCCATCCTGCTGATCCAGGGGTGTCGCTTAAGCAGAAATTCACAGGGACCTGAGAGTAAGAGGATGGAGTTTGGGAGCAGCCAGAGATGGTAGATATTGATGGAGATGCCCACAGAGGGCATGGGTGGAAGCATGAGAAATTCTGCATAAAAACTCCCTTCAAATCTTTGGATGACCCAGGAATTGCGGTCTCTAACGGGTCCAGGGGAAATGATTTAGAAGGATGAATAAGCTGGTCAGAGATTTCAGCAGTTGCACTCAACAGCAAAGACAGACTTTTATATTCTAGCCCACAAGTATTCCACTGAAATACTAGTGGGAGTAAAGATCACCTCAGGACTAAGGGACTTGCCCTGAAAGAGTAAAACTGGAACAACCCCTTGCTAATGAAGACTCTTGAGAGTCTCTTGGACTGCAAGGAGGTCCAACCAGTCCATCCTAAAGGGGATCAGTGGAAGAACTGATGCTAAAGCTGAAACTCCAATACTTTGGCCACCTCATGAGAGGAGTTGACTCATTGGAAAAGACCCTGATGCTGGGAGGGATTGGGGGCAGGATAAGAAGGGGATGACAGAGGATGAGATGGATGGATCACATCACCGACTTGATGGAGGTGAGTTTAAGTAGACTCCGGAGTTGGTGATGGACAGGGAGGCCTGGCGTGCTGTGATTCATGGTGTCAGAAAGACTGAGCGACTGAACTGACCTGGACTGAATGATGTTAAGCCTTCCCAAGTTAAGTTCAAAGGCATGGACCAGTAATTTCAGTGCCTGCTGGAGCAAACCCAGGATCCTTCAGAAGAGCATAGGAATATCCCGAGTCTCTACAACATGCTATGGAGAATATCCTGTAAACTACTAAAAATTCTTGTTTTCTGACATGAAGGTAGAAAGTTATAAAGCTCCCCTCTGCACATGCTTATCTGCATCTCATAATGCTTTGTGTGTTCTCTTTTCACTATCACTCAGTTTATATTTTGCATATTCTTTGTGATATCTTTTTTCACTCATGGAGAATGTATTTAATTTCCAAATATTTGAGTATTTTCTCAAAATTGCACTATGCAATATGGTAGACACTAACCATATGTGGTTATTGAGCATTTTCAAATATAGCTATACCTGGGAAACTGAACTTTTATTTCATGATAATTTGTTTTAATTTAAACACTGAAGCACTGTAAATATTTTACTATGAAACACAGTTCTGTTGTTTGGGTAGAAATACACTTCACTCTAACGGTTGTATCACATATTATTGTTGTATTGCAATGTAAATCTTGGGAACATTTATTGTTTCTAGTGTCAGAACATAAGCACATCATCACCGATTTAGTCAATGTCCCAAGACTGATTTCCTTTGAACAATCTTCCTAATGAGTGTTGTGGTACGTTTATGAATACTTTGTCTAGACAGTATTGGTGACAGTGATACAGAGCTACATTTAGTTGGTTATTAAATTTAAATCCTGGTGATTATTTTACTTATTAATAGATTCAGATTAAGTTTTAGTTAAAAGTAAGCATGGAGAAAATTTAAGCTTCAAAACGAAGGCATGATATTGGTGCAGAATGAATGGAAATGACAAAGCAGGTACTAAAACTGGAACAGGAGAGAGAAAAAACCTGGAAGATGTTTTACAACATTCAGGATGAATGGTAATTGCAATGTGCTGCAATGCAGCAAAACCAAGAAAAAAGAAACAAACAAAAAAGGTGCTGGTGCTAGAGATCTTCTCAGCAAATACATACAGGGTTTGATAAAATGATTCCTCTTAGCCATCAAAAACAGACTTGACAAAACTATTAATGGAAGCCAGAATTGAATGGCCAACAAAAAACACTCTGGACAGCTTTTAACAGACTCAGGACTTGCAACTTTGGCCAGCTATAAAACAGCTTGGATTATTGGATTAAAAAAAATTCAATTGGAGAGATGATGAAAATATTATTACTTTGGTTATGGAAAGTTTCCTTGTAAACGTTTAAAGAAAAAACTAAAAATTCTAATGTATACTAAATGTGAAAGACCTTCTACCAAATAATTGCCCAGAGAAGAAAAGACTTTTAAAATAATACCAAAGATTAATGAACTTGAAGTTTTAAAAATTGCAGATCTTTTTCTTTAGAGCTATATGAGAAGTGTGACTTTAGACACAATTGACATAACACTTTGAGTATGTCTTTATTTTTTAAAGCCTTTCCCCTCCTTATTCTAGCAATGGATGGAAATGTGTGGTTTTCTCTTGACATGAAAATATTTTCAATGCATGGTGATCTTGCCTGATGGGTTTAATATTTTCTGCATAACTGATACAGGAACCCCTATAAGACTATCCTTCATCCTGTTGTAAAAGCCAGAAAAAAGCAGCAAACTTGGAGGGAAATAGCTTATCCCCAGAATAGTAATGTTTGAAGGCTTTCAAAGTATGTTGCTTTTCCCCTCCTTCCAGCTGTGTGTCTCTATTTTCTTCTTACAGCTCAGAAAATGTAAGGGTCTTGTTGTTAAGAGTTGTTCTTTGTAGGTTTTTTTTTTCTTTCCCCAGATGAAAGTCCAATCTCTCCTTAGTTTGCTTCTCTAGGCAGTATTTGACTTGCTCAGTTCTTGCCTGATTGCATCAATAAGCTCTTCTTTTAGCTTGTGCTTAGTTCCCAGCATTCCTCACGATGTACTCTGCATATAGGTTAAATAGGCAGCCTTGATGTACTCCTTTCCCAATTTGGAACCAGTCTGTAGTTCCATGTCCAATTCTAACTGTTGCTTCAAGATTGTTGGGGGAAATATCAATAACCTCAGATATGCAGATTACACCAACCTTAAGGCAGAAAGCGAAGAACTAAAGAGCCTCTTGATGAAAGTGAAAGAAGAGAGTGAAAAAGTTGGCTTAAAACGCAACATTCAGAAAACTAAGATCATAGCATCTGGTCACATCACTTCAAGGCAAATAGATGGGGAAGCAGTGGAAACAGTGACAGACTTTATTTTGGGGGGCTCCAAAATTACTGCAGATGGTGACTGCAGCCATGAAATTAAAAGATGCTTACTCCTTGGAAGAAAAGTTTTGACCAACCTAGATAGGATATTGAAAAGCAGAAATATTACTTTGCCAACAAAGGTCCACTCTAGTCAAAGCTATGGTTTTTCCAGTGGTCATGTATGGATATGAGAGTTGGCCCATAAAGAAAGCTGAGCACAAAAGAATTGATGCTTTTGAACTGTGGTGTTGGAGAAGACTCTTGAGAGTCCCTTGGATTGCAAGGAGTTCCAATTAGTCCATCCTAACGAAAATCAGTCCTGAATATTCACTGGAAGGACTGATCCTGAAACTGAAACTCCAACATTTTGGCCAGCTGATGTCAAGAACTGACTCATTGGAAAAGAGCCTGATGCTGGGAAAGATTGAAGGCAGGAGAAGGGGATGACAGAAGATGAGATGGTTGGATGGCATCATGGACTTAATGGACATGAGTTTGAGCAAACTGTGGATACTGGTCATGGACAGAGGTGCCTGGTGTGCTGCAGTCCATGGGGTTGCAAAGAGCTGGACATGATTGAGTGACAGAACAGAACTGGATGGGGCTCTCTTCCATTTCCAGGAAAAGGAGGACTCCTAACTGTGGTTTCTGGTCCCTATTATGTCTCCATTTCATCTTCACTAGGGAGTCCTAGCATACTGTTAACAATATGGTGTTTTGCTTTATTAGATTCAATTGTTTGTGTGTATACTTTTCCTTCAGAATCTTGGAGAGGAGAAGGGTCTTTGGCACCCTGGATCTAGCTGGTAATACTTGGAGCAGAGGAAATGCCTTGAAAAATTTGAAGTCACTATCCCTTTCTTTGTCAAACACAGGATATTTGCTCCAGTGTAATCACTGTCAAATCACTGTCTGGGACAAGCCACATTGGCAATGCCAGAGAACTGTTAGGAGTGCAAATTCTCAGGTCAACTCACTCAGTAACTTTGTATGTTAACAAGTCTTCCAGGTGACTCAGATGCAGGCTAATGCTTCACAAAATATGGGAAAATCTGAATAGTCAGATTCCAATATTTTAAAAAATATTAATAGATTTTTTCAAAAGACGACAGCCTTGCCAACCAATGGATTGTCCATACCCTATCACTTCTCCAATTTTCAGAAGAAGATTTAGTTACTAGACAATAACATTTTACACAGTAGAAGTCCAGCTAATTAGAGTTGAGAACAGTCTTTCCTCTCCTAGGTGAAAGGAAACAAGAAGGCAGAAGAATAAAGCAATCACATATGGTCCTAAATTTTTCTCTCCAGGTTCAGGAAACAAGAAGTATATTAGATAGCGAAGTTCTGGTCACTTCTTGCATTTTTGTGTGGGGAATGCCCTCTGGAAAAAATCCTTTCAAACATGGATGTCACTTTATGTGGTCCTTGTTTGAAGGATGGAAATACTTTCCGTTTCTATCTGCTTTGGTGGCTCTCCAGTACTTTCTAGTATTTGTTCTTTGTAGTTTATTCCAAAGTTATCTGTAGGATATTTAATATGTTATAAGACTGTTAGGTAGGTAGAACAGGGAAAAGGAGTCCAAAATGGCGGTGGCTACAAGACAAGGGAGGGAAAAGCCCGCGAAAATGTAACAAAAGAAGGTCCAAGGACAGGAGTGAGGACCTCGTGTAAAACAAACAGCACTCCTGGCTGGCCCATTTTACATAGGACAGGCCCAGGGAGAGAGAAACAGATAAATAGAGGAGCCAAAGCCAGCTCTCTCTCTCCCGCACGCTGGGGCACTCTTCTCCTTGTGTCTTTAAATCGACGTGCCCTCACGCCTCGAAGATGGATTTTCCTGCTGTCTTCTAAATAAAATAGAGCTGTGACACTGATTTGTCTAAGAGCTGGAACACGGTCCATTCGAGACCTGCCAGCTATAACACGGTCTCTCCAAGACCTGAGAGCTGTGACGCGCCGAGGGGGCTTTCTTTAATATCTGTCACTCCAAATCTTTGTTGTGACAAGGCAAAGAATCAAAGAACACACACTCGCGTGACAAGACTCTGTTCCGTTTTGGAACCAGACTCGAACACTGAGGTTCTATTTTCTTGTCCTTTCCTTGGTTCATGTGTAGAATGAGCAAGAGTTTAGGACTGTAGGAAAGTTTGGTTGGGAATTGTCTAAACAATTCACCATACTGTTGAAAATGAGGTCTCTCTAGAGTGAGAGGTGTCGGGAAAATTCATCCCAGCCCCCAGCTCATATGGCATGTGCTGCTGGACATCACCTCACTAGCATTNTTTTTTTTTCTTTCCCCAGATGAAAGTCCAATCTCTCCTTAGTTTGCTTCTCTAGGCAGTATTTGACTTGCTCAGTTCTTGCCTGATTGCATCAATAAGCTCTTCTTTTAGCTTGTGCTTAGTTCCCAGCATTCCTCACGATGTACTCTGCATATAGGTTAAATAGGCAGCCTTGATGTACTCCTTTCCCAATTTGGAACCAGTCTGTAGTTCCATGTCCAATTCTAACTGTTGCTTCAAGATTGTTGGGGGAAATATCAATAACCTCAGATATGCAGATTACACCAACCTTAAGGCAGAAAGCGAAGAACTAAAGAGCCTCTTGATGAAAGTGAAAGAAGAGAGTGAAAAAGTTGGCTTAAAACGCAACATTCAGAAAACTAAGATCATAGCATCTGGTCACATCACTTCAAGGCAAATAGATGGGGAAGCAGTGGAAACAGTGACAGACTTTATTTTGGGGGGCTCCAAAATTACTGCAGATGGTGACTGCAGCCATGAAATTAAAAGATGCTTACTCCTTGGAAGAAAAGTTTTGACCAACCTAGATAGGATATTGAAAAGCAGAAATATTACTTTGCCAACAAAGGTCCACTCTAGTCAAAGCTATGGTTTTTCCAGTGGTCATGTATGGATATGAGAGTTGGCCCATAAAGAAAGCTGAGCACAAAAGAATTGATGCTTTTGAACTGTGGTGTTGGAGAAGACTCTTGAGAGTCCCTTGGATTGCAAGGAGTTCCAATTAGTCCATCCTAACGAAAATCAGTCCTGAATATTCACTGGAAGGACTGATCCTGAAACTGAAACTCCAACATTTTGGCCAGCTGATGTCAAGAACTGACTCATTGGAAAAGAGCCTGATGCTGGGAAAGATTGAAGGCAGGAGAAGGGGATGACAGAAGATGAGATGGTTGGATGGCATCATGGACTTAATGGACATGAGTTTGAGCAAACTGTGGATACTGGTCATGGACAGAGGTGCCTGGTGTGCTGCAGTCCATGGGGTTGCAAAGAGCTGGACATGATTGAGTGACAGAACAGAACTGGATGGGGCTCTCTTCCATTTCCAGGAAAAGGAGGACTCCTAACTGTGGTTTCTGGTCCCTATTATGTCTCCATTTCATCTTCACTAGGGAGTCCTAGCATACTGTTAACAATATGGTGTTTTGCTTTATTAGATTCAATTGTTTGTGTGTATACTTTTCCTTCAGAATCTTGGAGAGGAGAAGGGTCTTTGGCACCCTGGATCTAGCTGGTAATACTTGGAGCAGAGGAAATGCCTTGAAAAATTTGAAGTCACTATCCCTTTCTTTGTCAAACACAGGATATTTGCTCCAGTGTAATCACTGTCAAATCACTGTCTGGGACAAGCCACATTGGCAATGCCAGAGAACTGTTAGGAGTGCAAATTCTCAGGTCAACTCACTCAGTAACTTTGTATGTTAACAAGTCTTCCAGGTGACTCAGATGCAGGCTAATGCTTCACAAAATATGGGAAAATCTGAATAGTCAGATTCCAATATTTTAAAAAATATTAATAGATTTTTTCAAAAGACGACAGCCTTGCCAACCAATGGATTGTCCATACCCTATCACTTCTCCAATTTTCAGAAGAAGATTTAGTTACTAGACAATAACATTTTACACAGTAGAAGTCCAGCTAATTAGAGTTGAGAACAGTCTTTCCTCTCCTAGGTGAAAGGAAACAAGAAGGCAGAAGAATAAAGCAATCACATATGGTCCTAAATTTTTCTCTCCAGGTTCAGGAAACAAGAAGTATATTAGATAGCGAAGTTCTGGTCACTTCTTGCATTTTTGTGTGGGGAATGCCCTCTGGAAAAAATCCTTTCAAACATGGATGTCACTTTATGTGGTCCTTGTTTGAAGGATGGAAATACTTTCCGTTTCTATCTGCTTTGGTGGCTCTCCAGTACTTTCTAGTATTTGTTCTTTGTAGTTTATTCCAAAGTTATCTGTAGGATATTTAATATGTTATAAGACTGTTAGGTAGGTAGAACAGGGAAAAGGAGTCCAAAATGGCGGTGGCTACAAGACAAGGGAGGGAAAAGCCCGCGAAAATGTAACAAAAGAAGGTCCAAGGACAGGAGTGAGGACCTCGTGTAAAACAAACAGCACTCCTGGCTGGCCCATTTTACATAGGACAGGCCCAGGGAGAGAGAAACAGATAAATAGAGGAGCCAAAGCCAGCTCTCTCTCTCCCGCACGCTGGGGCGCTCTTCTCCTTGTGTCTTTAAATCGACGTGCCCTCACGCCTCGAAGATGGATTTTCCTGCTGTCTTCTAAATAAAATAGAGCTGTGACACTGATTTGTCTAAGAGCTGGAACACGGTCCATTCGAGACCTGCCAGCTATAACACGGTCTCTCCAAGACCTGAGAGCTGTGACGCGCCGAGGGGGCTTTCTTTAATATCTGTCACTCCAAATCTTTGTTGTGACAAGGCAAAGAATCAAAGAACACACACTCGCGTGACAAGACTCTGTTCCGTTTTGGAACCAGACTCGAACACTGAGGTTCTATTTTCTTGTCCTTTCCTTGGTTCATGTGTAGAATGAGCAAGAGTTTAGGACTGTAGGAAAGTTTGGTTGGGAATTGTCTAAACAATTCACCATACTGTTGAAAATGAGGTCTCTCTAGAGTGAGAGGTGTCGGGAAAATTCATCCCAGCCCCCAGCTCATATGGCATGTGCTGCTGGACATCACCTCACTAGCATTTGTCCCCTCCTCATTACTAACAAAACTACAGTTTTGCTTTCCACAGCAATGGACCCATGTGAAATACTGAATTGTACTCAGTATGAATTGTTTCTTGTAGCTGGGGTGAGCATATGACCAAGAGGTGGTAGAAGAAGCCCTGTGGGTTGGCTTTGCTTTTGCAATAGAAGTGCCATCCTGTCTTCCTTCTTGTGTCTGTTCTTTCTGCCTGCAGTTCTGACCTGAGGCTGACACTGAAGCAGCCATCTTGCCACCCTGGGACAAAAGATACCAGAACCGGTGGAAGAACAAAATCAAGTTCTTTGGATAGTTACATCAGCTCTGGAGTACCAGCTGTAAACTCCTTGTATCAAAATTGAACCCTTTGTTAAGCTACTTTGGTGAAGTTGTATTTCCTGCAACCACATGGAATATCCCCCTCTAGCTGATATTCCAGGGCTGCATGAGAGCCGCTGCCTGACCAGCCACAGAGAATGTAGACCATCTGGAGCTGTGGTCAAGTCAGTTGAGGAGCCCCTGAAAGGGCTCTTCCTGGATCAGAAATCAACTCACCTGCTACCTTTACATCAGCTTGTCGACTTTCTTGTTGGGGACCAGCAGGCCTTCAGAGGCTTGACAGACATGAGACACCACCCAGCAAGTAGGGGAGACAGAGGCTGAGGCTGGAGACCCCATATGTATGGCATGTGTGCGTGCTCAGTTGTGTCCGACTCTTCGTGACTCTGTGGACTGTAGCCCTCTGTCCATGGGATTTTCCAGGCAAGAATACTGGAGTGAGTTTCCATTTCCTTCTTCAGGGGATCTTCCCAACCCAGGGATCGAATCTGTGTCTCCTGCATTGACAGGCAGATTCTTTACCACTGGCACCACCTGGGAAGCCTGGAGAACGCCGTCTTTCTCCACAAACCAGTGTCCTGTAAGGCATCTAAAGTCCACGGGAGGAAATAAATACAATGGTTGCATAAAGTGTCTCAATCACCTACATGCAGACTGAACACTATCTAAAGGGGCTCTTTTTTTCCCCTAAGTCTTTACTGAATTTGTTACAGTATTGTTTTTCATTTATGTTTTGGTTTTATGGCTGCAAGTCATGTGGGATCTTTAGGTCCCTGGCTAGGGATCAAACAGGCACCACTTGCACTGGAAGGCAAAGTCTTATCAACTGGACCACCAGGGAAGTCCCTAATGGGGCTTTTTAACACATCAGATTGGACTGGTTTTTACATGAGAGCAGACATTTAATTCTGAGTTTTCTCTGGAAATAATGGTAAGACCTAGGAAAGATTATGAAATTTTAGACAATGTAAACATATACCTTTTCTCTCTATTCCCTAAATATAGTACATGTTTAATTTTGGCACAGATGGCATTTCCAGTGGATTTGAAATTGTTCTGTAGGGAGTGACTGACTTATAGTCTCAGAGTACTCATTTCCGTACACTTGTTCAAAACTTTAGATCTTTAAAGGTAACTATTACCTCAAGAGGAATTAAATATAAACAACATTTTCTCATATCATTATCTTTTCTCACAAATCCTATATAAACAATACAAAGCTTAAGAAAAGTTCATTTCAGTTCAGTTGCTCAGTCGTGTCCAAATCTTTGCGACCCCATGGACTGTAGCATGCCAGGCTTCCCTGGCCATCACCAACTCCTGAAGTTTGCTCAAACACATGTCCATTGAATCGGTGATGCCATCCAACCATCTCATCCTCTGTCATTCCCTTCTCCTTCTGTCTTCAATTTTTCCCACCATCAGGGTCTTTTCAAACGAGTCAATTCTGTGCATCAAGTGGCCAAAGTATTGGCATTTCGGCTTCAGCACCAGTCCTTCCAATGAATATTCAGGACTGATTTTCTTTAGGACGGACTGGTTTGATCTCCTTGTAATCGAAGAGACTCTCAAGAGTCTTCTCCAACACCACAGATCAAAAGCATCAATTCTTTGGCACTCAGCTTTCTTTATAGTCCAACTCTCACATCCGTACATGACTACTGGAAAAACCATATCTTTGGTTAAACGGACCTTTGTTGGCAAAGTAGTGTCTCTGCTTTTGAATATGCTGTCTAGGTTGGTCATAACCTTTCTTCCAAGGACCAAGTGTCTCTTAATTTCATGGCTGCAGTCACCATCTGCAGTGATTTTTGAAGCCCCTAAAAATAATGTCTGTCACTGTTTCCCCACCTATTTACCATGAAGTGATGGGACTGGTTGCCATGATCTTAGTTTTTAGAAGGTTAAGTTTTAAGCCAACCTTTTCCCTCTCCTCTTTCACTTTTCTTTAAGCGGCTCTTTAGTTCTTCTTTATTTCTGATCATAATAAGATAAAACTAGAAATTACTTCTGGGAAAATGTGCTTCCGTCTGGAAACTGAAATGGCGCACTGTGTTAAACAACTCTAGTTGAAAACAAAAATACAAACTGAGTCTTTAGAATTTCTTGAAGATCATAATAATGAAAACATTAAGTATCAGAAGCTGTAGGCTTCATTGAAAGAAGTAACTAGAGTAAAATGCATTGTGCCAAAATCTTTTTCAATAAAAGTGAAAGAAAGTGGCTCAGCTGGTAAAGAATCTGCATGCAATGTTGGGAGACCTGGGTTCAATCCTGGAGAAGGGAAAGGCTACTCACTTCAGTATTCTGGCCTGGAGAATTCCTTGGGGTTGGAAACAGTTGGATACGAGTAAGCTACTTCCACTTTCACTTTCAAAAGAAGGAAAATAAATTCTCACTTAAAAAAAAAACACTGGAAAAAGTGAAGTAAGGTAAATTAAAAGCAAATACAAGTACAAAGTTATGACCAACCTAGATAGCGTATTGAAAAGCAGAGACATTATTTTGCCAACAAAGTTCCGTCTAGTCAAGACTATGGTTTTTCCAGTAGTCATGTAGGGATGTGAGAGTTGGACTGTGAAGAAAACTGAGCACTGAAGAATTGATGGTTTTGAACTGTGGTGTTGTAGAAGACTCTTGAGGGTCCCTTGGACTGCAAGGAGATCCAACCAGTCCATTCTAAAGGAGATCAGTCCTATGTGTTCATTGGAGGGAGTGATGCTAAAGCTGAAACTCCAGTGCTCTGGCCACCTCAGGTGAAGAGTTGACTCACTGGAAAAGATTCTGATGCTGGGAGGGATTAGGGGCAGGAGGAGAAGGGGACGACAGAGGATGAGATGGGTGGATGGTATCACTGACTCGATGGACGTGAGTTTGAGTAAACTTCAGGAGTTGGTGATTGACAGGGAGGCCTGGTGTGCTGCAACTCATGGGGTCGCAAAGAGTCGGATACAACTGAGTGACTGAACTGAACTGAACAAGTACAAAAGACAAAACTTTATGTATTAGCAAATAGGTGCCAACACCACCATTAAGAATGTGATACTTCATGACCAAGAGGGATAGAAAACAAAGAGGTTGGTTGAATATTGGGAAATCTGTTAATGTCATTCATTCAATTATTTTCATGGATGATTTTTTAAGTTCTTAATAAAATTTAATAGCTATTCAAGATAAAACCCCCAAGAAAATAGTGATTGAGGAATACTTGCTTAATATGATTACACACCACACACACACACTACACACACACTCAAATAATTGTAATACCCTGCTGTAGTTCAGCTGCTATCTTACTTGCCTAATTGGGGAACACTCAGGGTGGGTTCAATCCCTTGGTCGGGAAGATCCTTTGAAGTAGGAAATGACAACCCACAAAACTGTGCTTGCCTGGAAAATTCCATGGACAGAGGAGCCTGATGGGCTGCACTTCACAGGGTTTCAAAGAGTCTGTCTCAATTGAGTGGACATGCATGCATGCGCAAATGAAGATATTTCCAGGAAGAAAGCAAGCATTCCCACCCACTACTATTCAACACTATATTGTAGGTTTTAGCAAACAAAAAGCAATCAACTAGGGGCATAAGAATACATGGAGGCATGCATGGCCCTGTGGGGCTCCTGGGCCCAAGGTCTTTGTGTCCCCTCTTTCTCTGATGACAGTAAACAGCCTTCACTCAGCCTCCATGACCTTCCTTGAGCTCCAAAGGGCAGATTCAAGCGGCTGTTAATTAGGGAAGGAAGGAATTGGAAAACCAGAGAAATATTCAAGAGGAGCAATGGGGTTAGGTCTTGTTTCCCCATCAAAAGATACACACAGTAAGCTTTTGTGCTTATTTACAGATACTGAAATCCCTCCTGGTGGCAGAAGTTAACGATTAACCATCGTATGCTGCCCACAGTGTGTAGACTCTAGACCAGCTGGATCTGAAGGTTGATGATGCTGACTCCTGCTAACCTCACCAGCAACCCATCAGAAGATTGTCCAAGAGCTGATTACACCCTCTTTGGACAATAAAACTTCTCACTGTCTTCCCCAAGTGGGGATAGAGGACTTTGAGGGCATGACCCTGCTGTGTCCCTTTTTGCCTGGCAAAGCAATTAAACTCTACTTTTCTACCCAAAACTCTGTCTCCAAGATTTGACTCAGCACTGGTGTACAGAGAAGCTGAGTCTTCTGTGGTGACCCAAGGACAACAGAGCAGATAAAACCAAGGCGGGTCTTGGAATGCAGGAACAGAAAAAACAGACCCTTATCATGCTTCCCTCCCCTGTGTTGTAACTATTAATGGATTTTGGGACAGCAGCCCCTGAAACCTGTCTCCCCTCCTACCCCATAGGGAGAAGACATTTGCCTTACTCTTCCCCCCCACCCAGTATACTTGACTCATCCAGTCAGCAAATGATCCACAAGACCCCTATTCCACCCCTTGCACTCTGGGTATAAAAGCAAACTAAAGACCCCTGTTTAACATCAGTTTTGTCTCCAGCTCGCCTGCTGTTCTAACAGTGTCTCCCACTCTAATAAACGTTATTTCCCTCTCATACTTTCTCATGTCTGGAAATTCTTTTCCATTCCACACCCGGACCATGGCACATTCTACATCATAAGTGAAGGAAAAGTGAGAAGCTGGGATACCTCCGTAAGATGGAACACTACGCAGCAATAAAGGAGAACAAACTCTTGGCACATGCAACGTGAATGATTTCCCAAATCACTATGCTAAGTGAATGACCTCAGTCTCAAAAGGGAGTTTGTTTTCCTTATCTCTAGATTCTCAGTGTCTGGTATAAAATCTACCAGCCAGTGCAAACAACCAATCAATGTCAATAAAAAGATGAACAGGCACAAACTTCCAAAACTCTTGAGAGAAGGAAATACGCTTCATTCTTCTATTGTACTAATCACAGTGCATAGTATTAATCTGTCTGCCTTCTACCCTGGGAGGCAATGGGCAATACTGCTCTCAGGATCTATCACATGGGCTCCTCTTCCCTGTGATGATCAAGAGCAGAACTGATTTTCTTAGAAGAAATCTAAGAATTGGAATTTGAGGATTTGGGAGGCAGTTCTTCCTGGGTTACTAGATCAGCTTTGCAAAATTTCCTAATTGTCATATCTTAGGCAAGTTATTTAAGCTTTCTATGTTTTGATATTCCCCTCTATATTAGAAGGTAAACGATTATAAATATGAAAAGTTGGGAGAATTGGAAAAGGCACTTAAAATACTCAGGACAGTGTTGGGCACACAGCAAGAAGCTGGAAGTTGTTAGCTGTGATGATCTCCAGTTCATTTTACAGAGGAGGGAGAAATCCAGATGTGGTTAAAGACTTGCCAGAGGTTATAGTAATAGTGGCAGAACCAACTGTGCTTGTGCAAGTCACGACTGCTTTAAGCCTCTGTCACTTGAGCTGCAAAATGAGGGGATTGGACAACATCTTCTCTAGAGAGCTTCCAATTCTACAGTTCTCGTTCTACTAACTGGCATCCCCAGATTTAAAGAACTTATTTACCTGCCTGAATGGTCTCTAGTGGTTTCCCCTACTTTCTTCAATTTAAGCCTGAATTTGCCGATAAGGAGTTCATGATCTGAGCCACAGTCAGCTCCCAGTCTTGTTTTTGCTGACTGTATAAAGTTTTGCCATCTTTGGCTGCAAAGAATATAATCAATCTGATTTCAGTATTGACCATCTGATGACGTCCATGTGTACAGTCTTCTCTTGTGTTGTTGGAAGAGGGTGTTTGCTATGACCAGTGTGTACTCTTGGAAAAACTCTGTTAGCCTTTACCTGCTTCATTTTGTACTCCAAGGCCAAATTTGCCTGTTACTCCAAGTATCTTTTGACTTACTACTTTTGTATTCCACTTCCCTATAATGAAAATGACATCTTTTGGGGGTGTTAATTTTAGAAGGTCTTGTAGGTCTTCATAGAACCGTTCAACTTCAGCTTCTTCAGTGTTCCTGATCAGAGCATAGACTTGGATTACTGTGATATTGATTGATTTGTTAAGGAAACAAACAGATAATTTTGTCATTTTTGAGATGGCATCCAAGTACTGCATTTTGGACTTTTTTTTTTTTTTTTGACTATGATGGCTACTCCATTTCTTTTAGGAATTCTTGTCCACATTAGTAGTTATAATGGTCATCTGAGTTAAATTCACCTATTCCAGGCCATTTTGGTTCAATGATTCCTAAAATGTTGATGTTCTTTGTTGCAATCTCCTGTTTGACCACTTCTAATTTTTCTTGATTCATGGATCTAACATTCCAAGTTCCTATGAAATATTTCTCTTTACAGCATCAGACGTTACTTCCATCACCAGTCACATCACAATTATGTGTTTTTGCTTTGGAGGCGATGGGATTTCAGTTGAGCTATTTTATATCCTAAAAGATGACACTTTGCAAGTGCTGCACTCAATATGCCAGCAAATTTGGAAAACTCAGCAGTGGCCACAGGATGGAAAAAGTCGATTTTTATCCCAATCCCAAAGAGAGGTGATGCCAAAGAATGTTCAAAGTACTGCACAATTGCACTTATCTCACACACTAGTATAGTAATGCTCAAAATTCTCCAAGTGAGGCTTCAACAGTATGCGAAGTGTGAACTTCCAGATGTTCAATCTGGCTTTAGAAAAGGCAGAGGAACAAGAGATGAAATTGTCAACATCTATCAGATCATCAAAAAAGCAAGAGGGTTCCAGAAAAACATCTACTTCTACCCTATTGATTACACCAAAGCCTTTGACTGTGTGGATCAGAACAAACTGTGGAAAATTCTCCAAGAAAGACTGGTTCCAAATAGGAAAAAGCATACCTCAAGGATGTATACTGTCACTGTGTTTATTTAACTTCTATGCAGAGTACATCATGAGAAATTCTGAGCTGGATGAAGCACAAGCTGGAATCAAGATTGCTGGAAGAAATATCAATAACTTCAGATATGCAGATGACAACACATTTATGGCCCAAAGTGAAGAAGAACTAAAGAGCCTCTTGATGAAAGTGAAAGAGGAGAGTGAAAAAGTTGGCCTAAACTTAACATTCAGAAAACTAAGATCATCGCATCTGGTCCCATCAGTTCAGGCAAATAGATGGGGAAACAATGGAAACAGTGACAGACTTTATTTTGGGGTTCCAAAATCATTGCAGATGGTGACTGTAGCCATGAAATCAAGAGATGCTTGCTCCTTGGAAGAAAAGCTATGACCAACCTGGACGGCATATTAAAAAGCAGAGACATTACTTTGCTGACAAAAGTCCATCTAGTGAAAGCTTTGGTTTTTCAAGTAGTCATGTATGGATGTGAGAGTTGGACTGTAAAGAAAGCTGAGTGCTGAAGAATTGATGTTTTTGAACTGTGGTGTTGGAGAAGTCTCTTGAGAGTCTCTTGGACTACAAGGAGATCCAACGAGTCCATTCTAAAGGAAATCAGTCCTGAGTATTCATTGGAACATCTGATGCTGAAGCTGAAACTCGAATACTTTGGCCATCTGAGTCAGCAAAGAACTGACTCATTGGAAAAGACCCTGTTGCTGGGAAAGATTGAAGGCAGAAGGAGAAGAAGACGATAGAGGATGAGATGGTTGGATGGCATCACCGACTCTATGGACATGAGTTTGGGCAAACTTCAGAGGTTGGTGATGAACAGGGAAACCTGACATGCTGAAGTCCATGGGATTGCAAAGAGTTGGAGATGACTGAGCAACTGAACTGAACTGACCAGGTTGAATGCCTTCTTTATATTCTGGAAATGACTTACTACAGAGCATCAGTAAATTGGTAAAACAAAACAAAACAAAAAACCGGACACTTGAGAGGGAGACTCTTTTGCAGCATTAATAATATACATATATTTATATTTATATATTTATACGTGTGTGTTTGTATATATTAGAGACAGCCATGGCCACCCACTCTAGTATTCTTGCCTGAAAAATCTTCATGGACAGAGAAGCTGATGGGCTATAGGGTCCCAAAGAGTCAGACATGACTGAGCAACTAAGCACATATGTGTGTGTATGTGTGTGTGCATGTAGTTGTTCAGTCACTCAATCATGTCCGACCCTTTGCCACCCCATGGACTAGAGCACGCGAAGCTTCCCTGTCCTTCACCTTCTCCTAGAGCTTGCTCAAACTCATGTCCATTGAGTGAATGATGCCATCCAACCACCTCATTCTTTGTTGTTCCCTTCTCCTCCTGCCTTCAAACTTTCCCAGCATCAGGGTCTTTTCTAATGAGTCAGATCTTCATAACAGGTGGCCAAATTATTGGCCTTCAGCTTCAGCATCAGTCCTTCCAAAGAATATTCAGGCTGTTTTCCTTTAGGTTTGACTGATGTGATCTCTGTGTAGCCCAAGGGTCTCTCAAGAGTCTTCTCCAACACCATAGTTCAAAAGCATCAATTCTTCAGCAATCAGCCTTCTTTATAGTCCAACTCTCACATCCACACATGACTACTGGAAAACTCATAGCTTTCAGTATACAGACCTTTGATGGCAAAGCAATATCTTTGCTATTTAATACACTGTCTAGATTTGTCATACTTTTCCATTCATGGAGCAAGCCTCTTCTAATTTCATGACTGCAGTCATCATCCACAGTAATTTTGGAGCCCAAGAAAAGAAAATCTGTCACTGTTTCTACTTTTTCCCTTTCTGCTTGCAATGAAGTGATGGAATCAGATGCCATGATCTTTGTTTTTTGAATGCTGAGTTTTAAGCCAGGTTTTTCACTCTCCTCTTTTACTCTCACAAGAGGCTCTTTAGTTCTGCTTTGATTTCTGGCAAAAGGGTGGCATCATATGCATATCTGAGGTGACTGATATTTTCCTGGCAGTCTTGATTCCACTTTGTGCTTCATCCAGCCTGGCATTTCTCATGATGTACTCTGCATATAAGTTAAGTAAACAAGGTGACAATATACAGCATTGTCGTACTCCTTTTTCAATTTTGAATTAGTCTATTATTCCATGCAAGGTTTTAACTGCTGCTTCTTGACCCACAAACAGATTTCTCAGGAGACAGATGAGGACGTCTGATATTCCCATCTCTTGAAGATCACAGTTTGTTATGATCCACACAGTCAAAGGCTTTAGTATCATCAATGAAGCAGAATTAGATGGTTTTCTTGAATTCCCTTGCTTTCTCTGTGATCCAGTGAAAGTTGGCCATTTGATACCTGGTTCCTCTGCTTTTTGTAAACCCAGCATGGAAAATTGTAAATATTATTTTATATATATTATATATGTCTATATATATATCATGCATATCTTTTTTTTAAAGTTACATTCTTTAAGTATCAGGGAATGGAGACAAGTCCTTGGTAATTAGTAAAGCTAGTGGAGGTGATGGAATTCCAGCTGAACTCTTTAAAATCCTGAAAGATGATGCTGTTAAAGTGCTGCACTCAGTGTGCCAGCAAATCTGGAAAACTCAGCAAAAGCCACAGGATTGGGAAAGGTCAGTTTTCATTCCAATCCCAAAGAGAGTCAGTGCCAAAGTATGGTGAATAATTACATTGAATGCATGTCAATCCATTCTTGGATGTGTCTCAGGGACTTTTAAACTGCACATTCTTATAACATACCAAGTATTCATGTACCCATGTTTAGATTATTTTGATGAAATGATTAAAGTAATGAGATGTGAAATAAATAGCAGAATGATTTTCTTTGTCTCATCTACACCATTAACCTAGGATGCAAAAATAAGAATAATTGAATGTATTTATACTGAAAATTACCACTGCAGCTAGCTTTTTTTTTTCATCTTAAGCATGAATTTAATTTTCTTTGAAGGGTATATGTGGCTCTTTGGTTGAATATTTGCTTGTGTTGTAATACAATACAACACTAGTTGTAACACAATAAACACAATATTACATAATTAACTTACAATTATTATAATTTACATTATAATATTACATTATTAACAATGCAATATTTTATCTATTGTAATACAATAAATTGTAATACAATGGCATGTTAAATTCACACCTAAGAATTTTGACTGAGACGCTGATAATGAAAACCGTAGAGACCAAGCCCTCCCACATTCTGCAGAGTGAAACCGAATCTGTCTTCTCAGAGTGATCATCTCTGCTGGAGTCTTGTGCTTCTTCGCCAGGTGCTTCTCATATCCTTGAGCCTTTGCTAACTTCCCTGGTGGCTCAGATGGTAAAGTGTCTGCCTACAATGTGAGAGTCCTGGGTTCAATCCCTGGGTTGAGAAGATCCTCTGGGGAAGGAAATGGCAACCCACTCCAGTACTCTTGCCTGGAAAATCCCATGGACAAAGGAGTGCAGAGGCTACAGTCCCTGGGGTTGCAAAGAGTTGGATACGACTGAGCAAATTCACTTCACTTCACTTTTCCGACTGAACAACAGCAATAGTTTCTTTCCAATAGTATGTTAGTTTCTATTGTATAGCAATGTGAGTCAGCTATAAATAGATAGCAGCTGTGTTAAAGGTATAGTCCTGTGTGTTTGGGGGAAATCAGGGCAAAGCATATATCCTCTTTTGGACAGAATGGGTTAGAGCCTGGAGAATATGATTCTAAGATGACCAAGCAAGGAGAGTTGGCATAAGTCACATGTGGCCTCCAGACCATGTTGGAAGAATGTGGGAATGTGCTTGGAGAAAGCCTACACATTACTAGGTGAAGAGGACCCATTGGAAGAGGAGAAAATGGACAAGAATGTCTCTATTTTTATCCATAGATTTAAAAGAATTTTTGTAGCAGGAAAGCCACAAAGGTCTCAGAAACCTCAGTTACACATAATTTTTACCAGTACATAATGATGAATCTAAGAAGAATGTAGACTTTGACTGACAGAGGGGTTGAGAATGTGGCTCATACCTTCCGGGGGAAAAAGGGGAGGGGAGATGTCTAGATGGTGGACAAAGTCTCCACCAAAATCATCTTGAAATTTTTCAAGAAACTGAAATTCATCCCTGTGTTCTTAGAAGGAGTAGTAGTGCTTTTCAAGGGGGGTGGGGGGGACAGATTCTAATTTGCACAAATATGAGAAAACAGAAAAATTTTATTAAAATAACAATAAGCAAACAGTTCATCTGCATGGGGCAGCTGTTAGTTTCACAGGAAAAGGAGAGAGAGAACTGGTTATTCAGCAAACTGGTTGTTATTGGTCAAAGACTTCCTACAGATACAACTGAATTCACCAAGCTTTATTCTCTTATCTGTTGAATATATTTTGTGCCTTTTGGCATTTCAGGTGGTTGAGTTCTGAAAGATCTATTTGCCAGAGAACTCTTTGTTTGTAATGGTCAGTTGATAAGGAACAATTTGAGGCATTCAGTAAAATTATAAGTGAACAAATTTCCATTCATCTAGAAAGATTTCTATCAGTATCTCCTTCTGCAAGTTTAACTAATGGAAAGACTTGATCTTTCTAATAAACTATAAGGATAAGATGATCAGTGCCGTCTAAAGACAAAATAAGTGAGAAAAAGCTGTAGGGGAAGATCAGAGGGGAATCTAGAGGGGAAATCTTTCTAGGGATAAAGAGAGAAAGCTCGAGGTCATCTTCTTCGGTCTCCTGCATTCCCTGTCTTGGTGTCTCTGAGAAAGAATTCACAAATTAGGGAACATCTTTCTGCTCCCTAATACTTTCTGCTTTGGAGTTTCACAAGTTGAAAAGTTATCCCTTCCCTGTTAAATCAATCAAACATATACCAATTATCAATAGTGAACTTACTCTCCTTAGCCCTGAGAGTCTCAGAGAAAAAGGAGAATGCTCTGAGTTACATGGGGCAAGACCACCCCAAAATATGCAGGGAATATAGACAGATTTTCATGAAGTTTAATCCTTAAGCAGAGAGAAGACAAAGGAAGCAACCTCCAACAAGATGAAGATGATTTCAAGTATCTTATTCTGGCTCAAAACACCATCCCTGGCTGTTTGCTGCCTTGAAACCCAGTGAGCCTCCATTTCTGCCAATTGCCTTAACACTTCCGCTTTCTGCTCTTGCTGTTCTAGTTCATTCTTCAGCTTTCCGATCTCCACTTTGAAGTCCTGTTTTATCTGAGCTTTTGCTCTTTCAAGCGCTTCTCTGTAATTTTGTAACACTTGGATTTGTTTCTGAGTCTCCTCCTCGGTCTTCTGATACAGGCTATTCATGTAGTATCTCCTCTTGCACTTGTCCACCACATCCTGGACCAGGGCCAGCAGCTGCTCCCTCTGGTTCTCCTGCTCAGCTCCTGTGGCCTTGTTGTTGACAACACACTAGTGATCTCTGAACTCGCGAATCAGCTCTCGGATGGTTGTAGCAGCATGCTTTAAGTAATCACGGAAATCCATGCCTTCGAAGTCATCTTTCCAGGTGAATAAGACAATCATGTGTTCCCTAGCTCTCTCTCCAAACCTTGTCAGGATCTTCTCTGTGGCTTTCTGGTCTTCCAGTGTGTAACGGACGAGTGGGATGTCCAGTAGCAGAGTGTGAGGCCCCGGAGAGTTCAGCAACATGCAGCGGGTAATCTCCTTGAGAGTCTAAGCATCTGAGACCTTCGTGTCAAAGAGGCCAGGTGTGTCCACGATGAGAACTTCTCTCCCCTTCCAAGTGCTGCTTCCTTTCTTACAGTGCTTGGTGATAGATAGAGCTGAAAAGCTAGACAGAAACACTTTCTCTCTGAGGATGCTGTTTCCTGTTGTGCTTTTTCCTGCCCCAGTCTTACCCACTAAGACAAGTCTCAGCTGGGAATCTCCAAGGTTTGCAAGCCCTGGAGCATCAGGAAACAGAAGACCCAGTGTTAAAATGAACTTCAGCTGTCTTCCCTGCAAGGCTCCCACCCACTGAATAAGTATTCAACCCTGAATATTCATCGGAAGAACTGATACTGAGGCTGAAGCTCCAATACTTTGGCCACCTTGATGCAAAGAGCAGACTCACTGGAAAAGATTCTGATGCTGGGAAAGGTTGAAGGCAAAAGAAAGGAGTGGCAGAGGATAAAATGGCTAGACAATATCACCACATCAGTTCAGTTCAGTTCAGTCATTCAGTCGTGTCTGACTCTTTGCGACCCCATGAATCACAGCAAGTCAGGCCTCCCTGTCCATCACCAACTTCCGGAGTTCACTCAGACTCACGTTCATCGAGTCTGTGACGCCATCCAGCCATTTCATCCTCTGTCTTCCCCTTCTCCGCCTGCCCCCAATCCCTCCCAGCATCAGTCTTTTCCAATGAGTCAACTATTTGTATGAGGTGGCCACAGTACTGGAGTTTCAGCTTTAGCATCATTCCTACCAAAGAAATCCCAGGGCTGATCTCCTTCAGAATGGACTGGTTGGATCTCCTTGTAGTCCAAGGGACTGTCAAGAGTCTTCTCCAACACCACAGTTCAAAAGCATCAATTCTTCAACGGACATGAATTTGAGCAAACTCCAGGAGAGATTGGAGGACAGGAATCTGGCATGCTGCACTCCATGGGCATGATTTAGCAACTGAACAACAATAACAACAGATATTTTTCAGGATCCCTTTCAGCTTTTTACTCTGATCTTGTGGAAGCAAACAGCTCATAGAGGAGGAAACAATGTGATTAAGAAGAAGATGCTGAATTGCTACCAGTAGCTGTTCTTCATAAGATAAGAGGTAACACAAAATTGACTGTGCATATTCGACTTCCTAGGAAAGTTGAAAGTTAATATCAGAGCAGTAGAGCATAGAAATTGAAACCTGAATTTAAACACCAAGCTCTTTCTGTGCTGGTATTCTGCAAGTCTCTGCATATCTCTGCAATGTGTCTATAAAGTCAAAGTCCTCTGAATTTGTCAGGCATAGACCCAGGACCAAAGAGAAGGCAATTGACAATCACAAATGAAAGCCTGTTTTCTGAGAAGGCAGACCTTGCCAGCTGGCCCTTGAACTTAAGAGTCTGATTCTTGCATGAGGAATCCTATGTTATATCTACCCCTTTCTGCTTTGAGACAACACCTACATTATCCCATGTACAACATTATAGACACTGTTACCAACTCCAGTTTATTTTCAGAGGCATCACTATTCATCCAGGTCCTCAGACTAGAAAGCTAGGAGTCGAAACGAAGCACCAGTCTATGTTCAATACAGGATACAGGATGCTTGGGGCTGGTGCACGGGATGATCCAGGGAGATGATATGGGGTAGGAGGTGGGAGGGGGCTTTGGCATTGGGAGATCGTGTACACCTGTGGCTGATTCATGTCAATGTATGGCAAAACAAATACAGTATTGTAATGTAGAATAAAGTATTAAAAAAATAAATTAATTAAAAAAAAGGAAGCTAGGAGTCACCCTTGACTCCCCTTTTTCTCCACTTTCCAGACCCAACCCATGATCATATTCTCTTGGCTCCAAATCTGTTCGCCTGTCTCTGTTTTGAAGATCATCATTGCAGCCAAGATTCCATCACCACCCCTGCCTCAGCAGTCTCCTAACAGGTGTCTCCACTTCCACATTGTCCCTTTCAGTCTGTTCTGTGAGGTGGGATAATCTTTTAAAAATATCAATCAAACAGAACCAGGAACTTGCAGAAACCCCTCCTATGACGTCCATAAAATCTGTAGTAATTCTCCATCTCCCACACACTTTCTGATGAAATATTTGCTGATCCCTGAATCACTAAGTCAGAGTTTTCCCCATTTGAGAACCAGAATCCCAGGATAAAAGAAGTAAATTTCCCAATGCTATAAAAACTGGATATGGTATGGCTAAGATTTATCTAAGAAAAAATATACATAAGAATTCAGATATTCTCAGTAGTTAGCCTCACAATAGAAGCTCCAACCTAAAGATCCCAGAGCATTGGTTGGCCTTAAAGACAGTCTGTAGGAAATTCATGGTCCAGCAGTAAAAAGGCACCAAGGCCAATGTCAACACCACAACCATTGGCCAATGCTAATAACAAGTGGATGGCAACCTCTGAAGATGGCAGCCATAGCCACAAAGGAGTCCATCTCTGCACTCGTGCTTCTTTGGAAGGTGGATTCTCAGCTCTTCTCATCAAGATGCTGAGTCTGTTTCTCCAACCCTTCAGTCTGACTGGGCCATGTGACTTGCTTTGGATCATAGGATCATGAAAACATGGTTAAGCAGAGAATCCAAAAGCACTGAAACATTGTGCTTTGCCTTCTCTTTCTGATTTTTGGAACCCTACACCTGCACTTGACTAGCCTACTTGATGAGGTACACAAAGCCCTCTTATCTCTGTTTGCCTGGTCAACCCAGATCTTGCTGACCACCAGACACGTCTACGAGGCTATCCAAGATAATTGTGTTGCATCCTGAGCCACCAGCTGAGCACCCACACATGAGTCAATCTGTCCGAGATTAGCCGGGTTGGTCCAGACCCAAGCACGGCCCAAGTGAGTGATCCTCAAAATTAAGAGCCAAGTAAATTGTTGCTGTTTTAGGTTCCTAAATTGTGGGGTGATATGCTAAACCAGCAAAAGCTCAAATGATAGAATCTATTCCTAAGATAAAGGGGTCAGTCAGTGAGTCAGTCAGTTCAGTCGCTCAGTCGCGTTCGACTCTTTGCGACCCCATGAATCACAGCACGCCAGGCCTCCCTGTTCATCACCATCTCCCGGAGTTCACTCAGACTCACGTCCATCGAGTCTGTGATGCCATCCAGCCATCTCATCCTCTGTCGATCCCTTCTCTTCCTGCCCCCAGTCCCTCCCAGCATCAGAGTCTTTTCCAATGAGTCAACTCTTCGCATGAGGTAGCCAAAGTACTGAAGTTTCAGCTTTAGCATCATTCCTTTCAAAGAAATCCCAGGGTTGCTCTCCTTCAGAATGGACTGGTTGGATCTCCTTGCAGTCCAAGGGACTCTCAAGAGTCTTCTCCAACACCACAGTTCAGAAGCATCAATTCTTCAGTGCTCAGCCTTCTTCACAGTCCAACTCTCACATCCATACATGACCACAGGAAAAACCATAGCCTTGACTAGAAGGACCTTAGTCGGCAAAGTAATGTCTCTGCTTTTGAATATGCTATCTAAGTTGGTCATAACTTTTCTTCCGAGGAGTAAGCGTCTTTTAATTTCATGGCTGCAGTCACCATCTGCAGTGATTTTGGAGTCCCCCAAAATAAAGTCTGACACTGTTTCCACTTTTTCCCATCTATTTACCATGAAGTGATGAGACCAGATGCCATGATCTTCGTTTCCTGAATGTGGAGTTTTAAGCCAACTTTTTCACTCTTCTCTTTCACCTTCATCAAGAGGCTTTTTAGCTCCTCTTCACTTTCTGCCATAAGGGTGGTGTCATCTGCACATCTGAGGTTATTGATATTTCTCCTGGCAATCTTCATTCCAGGTTGTGTTTCTTCCAGTCCAGCATTTCTCAAGATGTACTCTGCATAGAAGTTAAATAAGCAGGGTGACAATATACAGCCTTGAGGTCCTCCTTTTCCTATTTGGAACCAGTCTGTTGTTCCATGTCCAGTTCTAACTGTTGCTTCCTGACCTGCATACAGATTTCTCAAGAGGCAGGTCAGGTGGTCTGGTATTCCCATCTCTTGAAGAATCTTCCACCGTTTATTGTGATCCACACAGTCAAAGGCTTTGGCATAGTCAATAAAGCAGAAATAGATGTTTTTCTTGAACTCTCTTGCTTTTTCCATGATCTAGCAGATGTCGACAATTTGATCTCTGGTTCCTCTGCCTTTTCTAAAACCAGCTTGAACATCAGGAAGGTCACGGTTCGCGTATTGCTGAAGCCTGGCTTGGAGAATTTTGAGCATTAATTTACTAGCATGTGAGATGAGTGCAATTGTGTGGTAGTTTGTGTATTCTTTGGCATTACTTTTCTTTGGAATTGGAATGAACACTGACATTTTCCTGTCCAATGTCCACTGCTGAGTTTTCCAAATTTGCTGGCATACTGAGTGCAGCACTTTCACAGCATCATCTTTCAGGATTTGAAACAGTTCAACTGGAATTCCATCACCTCCACTAGCTTTGTTCATAGCGATGCTTTCTAAGGCTCACTTGACTTCACATTCCAAGATGTCTGGCTCTAGATGAGTGATCACATCATCATGATTATC
>SJYG01001103.1:319111-330352 GCA_006410535.1 Litocranius walleri
CCTCCCCCCCACACACACCTTTTTCTGGAAAAAGTTAATTTAGAGCTTTTAGATAATAAATCTCCTGGGCATAATAAGAGTATTCAAATCCAAAAACTCCTCTGAAGGCTTTCTAACCTGCCTGCCGTACTCTTACAGCTTTGCATATGATTGTTTGTGGCCTCTCAACCGCGAGAGGCACAGGAAGCTTAAAACATCCTATGAATGTAGGGGCTTCTGAGGAGTCAAAGTCATTAGAAGAGGACTGATAAAGTTTTCATTTGTTGAGTCAATACCTGCTCTACTTGCTGCCAAATTTTCATATCTTTTACTTGTAGATATAGTTGGTATATAGAAAAAACAGGTAGCAGACCTGGTATTAGCAACATTAGATCTTTGAGTTAAGTACTTTCTTTGTTATAACCCACTGCACCTTTGTTCTACAGGAATGTAACTTTATTTAGTACTTTGAGGATGATGCAGAGTAAAGAAAAAACTCTTCTAAGGAAAAAGAGATTTTCTGGTTGATAGACATTTATCTAGGAAGAGAGCCATAAAAATGTTAACAGGCCTCTTGGCCAGAAGATAATGTAAAGCACCTGAGACCTTTTGTATACAGGAAGGTATGCAAAAAGAAAGCCTGGTCTCAGGATCAGGACTGCTCCTCCTGCATAACTCTGCATATTCCATTATTTCTTTATGTACAACTTGGGGTATATAAGCTGATTTTGAAGATAAAGTCTTGAGTCTTGCTCCGATGCTGGGCTCCCCCATGAGGTTATTTTTTCTCCTTTTCTGGCTGAATTCCCATCTGAAGTGCGGAGGCTCGCCAAGTATACTTACTTGCCCTGGCTTCTAAGAACCACGCGAGAGGAAGTCCAATGCAGGGCACCTTCCACTATTCAAGTGGGTGCTGGTGGCCTAAAGTAGATGGTGCTAACCTCTTGTCTCAATGTTTTATTAGTTTTCCAAGTAAACCAAGTTATTCAGTATCTGTTGTCCACTAATTTTCCTGCTACACTATTCTTTCCTAATCTCTTTATATTTCTAATTAAATAGCCCTTTCCCATACTCTAACTCTATCCCCACTTTGCATTCCCTGGATCCAACTGGGCTGGACCCTGGCATGAACCGTTCCCTCTGGACTTGTTCCAAGAGTCTCATGCCTTATAGCATCCAGTTTATCAATAATTATAAATTTCTCTTGTGGCCCTTGCCAGGGCCTGCTTTTCTTTTATTCCTCTGTCTCCTACATCTTGTCCTTTTTGATTTTGCATGTCATGAGAAGTGGTGAGAAACGCTAGTTGTTGTTGGCTTCATTGTCCCTTGACCATTCTTCTCCAGACTATACAGAAACACAAATGCAAAATTAATAGCACTCCCATAACCAGAGCAAATCTATACCCAAATGTCTGATCTGTTTTAAGGGATTAAGAGAAGAAAGATGATCAGCAACAGTATCAAGGAAATCTGATCCAGAAATTACATCAAGATGTTTGTTAAAAGTTTTCAGTATATCTTGTTGTAGATTATGAATATCTACAGAAATATTACCTTGGTTCAATAGGTGCCATTTAATTTTATCCCAGTTGAATTGTGTCTTCTTATATCTGAAAGCCATTACACAAAAGGAAGTGTAGTTCTAGTCACATCTTGGGCTCACTCATTTGTGTAAACTGACTAATGGATCTCCATCAATTTTTTTCTTGAGTGGTCCAAAGGACAATGGCATTTGTATGACATTCTTATACAAAATGAACTGCTTGTATAGATTTATGAAGAGCCATTCTGCCACAGCTGCTGTAGTGGCAATAGTGAACATGCCTAAGATGGCAGCAATGAACAACCCCCCAAAGCATTTAACATGTTTAAGATTTTTCAGTATTGCTTCAATAACATATAATGTAGGGCTTTCTTGCCAAGGTCGTCGTGAATCAACTGGAACCCATTCAACTGGAATCATTCTCGTTTTAAGAACGTAAATACTCTGCCAACTTTCATCAAGAGGAATGGAATTATTTACACATGTATAAAATGAAGTTAATACATGCTACTAATCCCAAATTGGGCTGGGATATTTCTTCATGGCTGCTCCAGCAAAGCACAGCTGCTGTTCCTTACTTTGGACGAGGGGTATCTCCTTAAAGCAGCTGTTCCTAACTTTCAATGTGGGATAGCGTTAAGAGAAACCCAAGTAAGATGGTAGGAATTGCAAGAGGGCATAAGAGGGCAGACACACTGAAACCATACTCACAGAAATCTAGTCAATCTAATCACACTAGGACCACAGCCTTGTCTAACTCAATGAAACCAAGCCATGCCTGTGGGGCAATCCAAGATGGGTGGGTCGTGGTGGAGAGGTCTGACAGAATGTGGTCCACTGGAGAAGGGAATGGCAAGCCACTTCAGTATTCTTGCCTTAAGAAACCCATGAACAGTATGAAAAGGCAAAATGATAGGATACCAAAAGAGGAACTCCTCAGGTCATTAGGTGCCCAATATGCTACTGGAGATCAGTGGAGAAATAACTCCAGAAAGAATGAGGGGATGGAGCCAAAGCAAAAACAATACCCAGTTGTGCATGTGACTGGTGATAGAAGCAAGATCTGATGCAATATCTGAGCAATATTGCACAGGAACCTGGAATGTCAGGTCCATGAATCAAGGCAAATTGGATGTGGTGAAAAAAGAGATGGCAAGGGTGAACATCGACATTCTAGGAATCAGAGAACTAAAATGGACTGGAATGGGTGAATTTTAACTGAGATGACCATGATATCTACAACTGTGGGCAGGAATCCCTCAGAAGAAATGGAGTAGCCATCAAGGTCAACGAAAGAGTTCAAAATGCAGTACTTGGATGCAATCTCAGAAACAACAGAAGGATCTCTGCTCATCTCCAAGGCAAACCATTCAATATCACAGTTATCCAAGTCTATGCCCCAACCAGTAATGCTGAAGAAGCTGAAGTTGAATGGTTCTATGAAGACCTACAAGACCTTTTAGAACTAACACCCAAAAAGGATATCCTTTTCATTATAGGGGATTGGAGTGCAAAAGTAGGAAGTCAAGAAACACCTGAAGTAACAGGCAAATTTGGCCTTGGAATACAGAATGAAACAGGGCAAAGACTAACAGAGTTTTACCAAGAAAATGCACTGGTCATAGCAAACACCCTCTTCCAACAACACAAGGGAAGACTCTACACATGGACTTCACCAGATGGTCAACACCAAAATCAGATTGATTATATTCTATGCAGCCAAAGATGGAGAAACTCTATACGGTCAACAAAAACAAGATCAGGAGCTGATGTGGCTCAGATTATGAACTCCTTATTACCAAATTCAGACTGAAATTGAAGAAAGTAGGGAAAACCACTAGACCATTCAGGTATGACCTAAATCAAAGCCCTTATGATTATACAGTGGAAGTGAGAAATAGATTTAAGGGCCTAGATCTGATAGATAGGGTGCCTGATGAACTATGGAATGAGGTTTGTGACATTGTACAGGAAACAGGGATCAAGACCATCCCCATGGGAAAAAAAATGCAAAAAAGCAAAATGGCTGTCTTGGGAGGCCTTACAAATAGCTGTGAAAAGAAGAGAGGCGAAAAGCACAGGAGAAAAGGAAAGATATAAGCATCTGAATGCAGAGTTCCAAAGAATAGTAAGAAGAGATAAGAAAGCCGTCTTCAGCGATCAATGCAAAGAAATCGAGGAAAAGAACAGAATGGGAAAGACTAGAGATCTCTTCAAGAAAATTGGAGATACCAAGGGAATATTTCATGCAAATATGGGCTCGATAAAGGACAGAAATGGTATGGACCTAACAGAAGCAGAAGATATTAAGAAGAGGTGGCAAGAATACACAGAAGAACTGTACAAAAAGATCTTCATGACCAAGATAATCACAATGGTGTAATCAGTCACCTATAGCCAGATATCCTGGAATGTGAAGTCAAGAGGGCCTTAGGAAGTATCACTACAAACAAAGCTAGTGGAGGTGATGGAATTCCAGTTGAGCTATTTCAAATCCTGAAAGATGATGCTGTGACAGTGCTGCATTCAATATGACAGCAAATTTGGAAAACTCAGCAGTGGACATTGGACAGGAAAAGGTCAGTGTTCATTCCAATTCCAAAGAAAGGCAATGCCAAAGAATGCTCAAACTATCGCACAATTGCACTCATCTCACATGTTAGTAAAGTAATGCTCAAAATTCTCAAGTATAGGCTTCAGCAATATGTGAACCATGAACTTCCTGATGATCAAGCTGGTTTTAGAAAAGGCAGAGGAACCAGAGATTAAATTGGCAACATCCGCTGGATCATTGAAAAATCAAGAGAGTTCTAGAAAAACATCTATTTCTGCTTTATTGACTATGCCAAACCCTTTGACTGTGTGGATCACAATCAACTTTGGGAAATTCTTCAAGAGATGGGAATACCAGACCACCTGACCTGCCTCTTGAGAAATCTGTATGCAGGTCAGGAAGCAACAGTTAGAACTGGACATGGAACAACAGACTGGTTCCAAATAGGAAAAGGAGTATGTCAAGGCTGTATATAGTCACCCTGGTTATATAACTTCTATGCAGAGTACATCTTGAGAAACGCTGGACTGGAAGAAACACAAGCTGGAATCAAGATTGCTGGGAGAAATATCAATAACCTCAGATATGCAGATGACACCACCCTTATGGCAGAAAGTGAAGAGGAACTGAAAAGCCTCTTGATGAAAGTAAAAGAGGAGAGTGAGAAAGTTGGCTTAAAGCTCAACATTCATAAAATGAAGATCATGGCATCTGGTCCCATCACTCCATGGGAAATAGATGGGGAAACAGTGGAAACAGTGTCAGACTTTATTTTTTGGGTATCAAAAATCACTGCAGATTGTGATTGCAGGCATGAAATTAAAAGACGCTTACTCCTTGGAAGAAGTTATGACCAAACTAGATAGCATATTGAAAAGCAGAGACATTACTTTGCAGACTAAGTTCCTTCTAGTCAAGGCTATGGTTTTCCTGTGGTCATGTTTGGATGTGAGTGTTGGACTGTGAAGAAGGCAGAGCACCAAAGAATTGATGCATTTGAACTGTGGTGTTGGAGAAGACTCTTGAGGGTCCCTTGGACTGCAAGGAGATCCAACCAGTCCATTCTGAGGATCAGCCCTGGGATTTCTTTGGCAGGAGTGATGCTAAAGCTGAAACTTCAGTACTTTTGCCACCACATGTGTAGAATTGACTCATTGGAAAAGACTCTGATGCTGGGAGGGATTAGGGGCAGGAGGAGAAGAGGACGACAGAGGATGAGATGGCTGGATGGCATCATGGACTCGATGAACGTGAGTCTGAATGAACACCGGGAGATGGTTATAGACAGTGAGGCCTGGTGTGCTGTGATTCATGGGGTCGCAAACAGTTGGACACGACTGAGCAATTGAACTGAACTGAATCTCAAATTGGGATCATATTTTTGTGTTCTGATTATGAAAACCAAAGGAATTCTTACACAAGTCTGAATAGTGTGAGTAGAGTTTTTTTGTAAAATTAAAGGTAGTTTTTGGGTCACTTAAAATATATTCAGTATATTGTCCCTTCCAAGCAATTAGTTCTTTCAGTGCCATGGGCATTTCCCATGTTTCATCATGAACAGGATAATGATCTAAATGAGGCACAGGGGGAGCTATTCTTACCCCATGCCCTGCAAGGGGTTGACTACTGTAAGTACTAATTGGGTTGTCATTCTATACCTATAGGAAACACACTTTAGAGTCTATAAGTTTAGGGGTTTCTCGGGGTCCCCAGTCGATAATGGGGCCATCTGCAACATTTAATAATAAGTGACCTTCTGATCCTTTACATAACTTCCATCTTAACCAATTTTCAATACCATGGCTAAATTCAGCAACACAATCAGGAAGGTCAGGTGGTTTTATCATGCTGGAAGGCTCCTCTTTTTCTAAAAACATAAGACCAGTTAACAGAAAGAGATGTCTTATCCTCATTTGATTCCTTGACAACTGACAGCCATTTCTGATATCCCATTTTAAGACATATGCTTCCAAGACCAATACAAATAGGAGTGGCATCAGAGCCAATAGTATAATTTATCAGCTGACTACCTTCTTTCTTTACAGCCTATTTTAATGTGTCCTAATTTTCCACATTGGTGACATCTCACCAAAATGTAAAAGTATTTTTACTAGTTTTTAGACAATGCTTGAGCCAGATGTTGCATTTTACACGCTTCTGACCCAATATCCTGGCACACGTTAAGATAGTCTTCTAGAGGGGCACCCTGTGCTTTGAGAGGCCGAATCACGTATTTACATTGTGAGTTAGCACTGTCATAAGCAGGAACTTGTATCAGCAAACCTCTCAACCCAGGTTGTGAGCCTGTGTTATTTAAATTTTGATGTAGTCTGGCAAAGAAATCCACATAAGGTTCCCCATTTGCTTGTTTAATTTGGGTAAATGAAATCGAGTCCAGGTGGATTTATTCTCTCCCAGGCTTTTAAACATATCATTCTCACTTGAGTGAGTAACTGATGATCAAATTGTTACTGAGCTTGAAGGCCAAAATGTGCCCTGCTACCCAACAGTTGATCAAGTGTTATATCAACTGGCGGGTTGGCTGTCACATTTCTGTGAGCTTGTTGATTTGCTTCATCTTGCCACCAGGTCCTAAATTATAAAAATTCTGAGGTGGATACCAGGTTCTGGCTATCATTTCCCAATCACAAGGAATTAACCATTCAGCTTGTGAAAGTCCCTGAGTTAGTCCCATGCTATAAGATTGGATAGTTCCATATTGGGTACATGCCTGTTTCACCTCCTCTATGGTTTTAAAAGGTATGGCATTATAATCATAGTGCATTCCTCCTTGTGAGAACTGAGGATCTGGTGGGATTTGATTTACAGCCACAGGAAGAAACAGGGTCTTCATCCCCCTGCAACTGTGCCATAGGACTCCCTTTTGTACAGGCGTCATTTTATTAGGCACAGGTATTTGTGGCTTCAAAGTAAATCCATCATCCCAAGGACTTTCAGGATTGAAAAGAGGGGGCTCGACCAAGGGTGCAGTTGGTCGAGTGAGAAAGATCTGTTCTTGACTTCTATCATCCTTTTGGCTCTTGTTTTTCATTTTTATTGATTGTTTCTCTTCCTCATCACCTATGTTTTCATATAAATTCATTTCCTCCATCTGTTCTTGTATTTGTTCTCCAGAATCCCCTGAATCTGTGGTTTCGGATTGCAGGAGTCCTAAAGCTTTGCTAGTAAGATTCCCTATTGACTATAAAGACAAAATATC
Source organism: Litocranius walleri (assembly GCA_006410535.1). Taxonomy (NCBI): domain Eukaryota; kingdom Metazoa; phylum Chordata; class Mammalia; order Artiodactyla; family Bovidae; genus Litocranius; species Litocranius walleri. The sequence goes on from SJYG01001103.1 coordinate 326,408, forward strand.
TAACTTTCTTTTGTTGATGCTGTTTCGTCTGGCTCTTTGTAATCCCATGGACTGTAACTGGCCGGTCTCCTCTGTACATAGGAATCTCCAGGCTGGAATACTGGAGTGGGTAACCATTGCCTTCTGTAGGTGAATCTTCCTCATTCAGCGATCGAACGCAGGTGTTCTGCATTGCAGGTAGAGTCTTTATGACTAAGCCACCTGAGAAGCCTTAAGACATGTGACTTTGATGGCTACAGGGCCTACATGGGAGAGTGAGAAGGCTTGGGAAGCAGAAACCGCACTCTTAAAGGGCATGGAGAAATTCTCACATGCTCTGTGTTCCAACACAAAAGCAGTTATAAGTCAGGAGCCTGAGGGAGACCCAGTTGGTAATCTTTGAGAGCTGCTCAGAGAGGCACAAAGCAACTGTGTGTATATATGTATATATATATATATATATTCTTGTATTGGCAGAATCAATATTGTGAAAATGTCTGACACGATATTTTTCTATACTATCCAAAGTAATCTACAGACTGTATGCAATTTGTATCAAATAACCAATGGCATTTCTCACAGAATTAGAACACAACATTTTACTATTTTTATGGGAACACAAATGACTGTGGATAGCCAAAACAATCTTGCTAATAAAATGAACAACATAGAAAAAGTGGACTAATTCTTAGAAAGGTACAATCTCCCAACAGTGAACCAGGAAAAAAATCAAATATATGAATAGACCAATAACCAGTTGTATAGTCTTCCCATTGGAAACCTAACCTAGTCTCCCACTTGACAGGTGGGGAGACTGGTAAAAAATCCACCTGCAATGAGGAGACCTGGGTTCAATCCCTGGGTCGAGAAGATCCCCTGGAGACAGGAAAGGCTACCCACTCCAGTATTTTGGCCTGGAGAATTCCATGGACTGTATAGTCCTTGAGATCACAAACAGTTGGACACATAGTGATTTTTGCTTTCACAATAACTAGTCATGAAACTAAATGTGTTATTTGTCCAAGAAACAAAAGTCCAAGACAAGATGGCTTCACAAGTGAATTCTACCAAACATTTATGAAAATGTTAACAGCTATCCTTCTCAAATGATTTCAAAAATTTGCAGAGAAAGAAATACTTCTGAACTCATTGTATGAGGCCAGCATTACTCTGATATCAAAATCAGAGAAGATAACACAAAAAATAAAATTAAGGCCATTATCAGTGACAAACATATATGCAAAAGTCCTCAACAAAATATTCACAAACCGTGCTGGGCTTTCACTCTCTACCTTCCAGACAGTGCCTGTTTTCCACTCCTCTACCCTCTTTGGCTGGGTCCTCCTCTTCTAGGGGCCAGGCAATGGGTGGGCAAGGGGTTGATAGGTTAAAGGGATGCTGGCCAGGAGGTGGGTGCCTCTGCCCAACCACCGTAACCCCTCAGTCCCACTATGGTGGAAGATGCCCAACCCAGGGATAGAACTTGAGTCTCCTGCATTACAGGCTCTTTGGATCATCTAAAACTATTATGCAAGAGGATTTAGAAGCATTACACTTATACAACCCAGATTCTCTTGGTGAATTATTTATGATAGCTGATCACAGTTTGTGGCATAGTAATATTTTCTCTTCAAAAGCAAGTATGTCCAACATTGAAAGCTTAAAGTTCTATATCTCGACTTTAATGGATAAAGGAAATAAACAGATTTTCCAAATTTAGGACTAGGAAACTAGTTTATGTGAAAATGAATAGCATATTATTTTAAACAAATTAGATAAAAATAGCAAAAATGCAAAGTCATTTTTAACCACTCTTTCATTCTAAAATGACTACTAGTTTTTCCAGTAGTCATGTACGGATGTGAGAGTTGGATCATAAAGAAGGCTGAGTGTCAAAGAACTGATGTTTTTGAACTGAGTGTTAGAGAAGACTCTTGAGAGTTCCTTAGACTGCAAGGAGATCAAACAAGTCAATCCTAAAAGATATCAATTCTGAATAGTTATGAGACATACTGATACTGAGGCTGAAGTTCCAATACTTTGGCTACCTCATGCAAAGAGCTAACTCATTGAGAAAGACCCTGATGCTGGGAAAGATTGAAAGCAGGAGGAGAAGGGGAAGAGAGAGGACAAGATGATTGGATGGCATCACCAACTCAATGTACCTGAGTTTGAGCAAGCTCCGGGAGTGGGTGATGGACAGGGAAGCCTGGCATGCTGCAGTCCATAGGGTTGCAGAGGGTCAGACACCACTATTGAAAAACAGCAACATTCTCAAAAGTTAAAGTATCTACAAAAAGCAAAACTTATGTGTAGAGCATCTATCGGAGTGGGATACTTAAAAAAAAAGTTTATATTTTTGTATTGGAGTATAGCTGATTAAGGAGTGGGACACTTTTGAAATATCTTTCTTCTTGGCTCCATAAATAGCAAGTGTTGCTTTTCTTCTGGAAGAGCTCTGCCCATCATGAAAAATACCTTTTTGTTATTAAAAAAATTTCTCATGAGCTAGATTTCTGTTTTGAGGGGACTGACATCATAATTATATGTCAGTGTCCTGAGTGTTGATATCCTTTTAGAACTTAAGTCTAGAAATTCAGAAATGTTAGCTGCTGTTTGTATTTGTCTTTTGTTCATTGTTTGTTACCAATATTCGCTCTTTCTCTTCAGTCTTATGAATAGTAAAATTAAAAAAATTAGCAAAACAAATCCAGTAATATGTTAAAAGGATCATATACCATGATCAAGTGGGATTTATCCCAGGGGTATGAGGATTTTTCGATTTCTGCAAACCAATCAGTGTGATATACCATGTTAACAAATTGAAGAATTAAAAAAAATCCAATTATCTCAATAGATGTAGAAAAAGTTTTTGATAAAATTCAGCATCCATTTATAATAAAAATTCTGCAGTAAAGAACCACAAAGGGGACTTAGCTCAACACAGTAAAGGTCATAAATGACAAATCCATGGGCTTCCCTGGTGGCTCAGTGGGAAAGAGACTGCCTGCCAATGCAAGAGATGTGGGTTTGATCTCTGGGTGGGGAAGATCCTTTGGAGAAGGGAATGGCTACCCACTCCAGTAATTTTGCCTGGTAAGTCCCGCAAACTGAAGAGCCTGATAGCTACTGTCCACAGGGTCCCAAAAGAGTTGGACACGACTTAGTGACTAAATGACAACAATGAAAAACCCATAGCAAGCATCATACTCAACAGTGAAAAGCTGAAAGCACTCAGTCCAGGATCAGGAGCAAGTTGATAATGCCCACTCTTGCCACTTTGACTGAACATAGTTTTGGAAGTCCTAACCACAGTAATCAGAAGAAAAAGAAATAAAAGGAATCCACATTGGAAAGGGGGAAGAAACTGTCACTGTTTGCAAATGACTTGATACTATATATAGCAAGTCCTAAAGAAAACTACTAGAGCTCATCAGGGAGGGCAGTGAAGTGCATGAAACTAGATCATTTTCTAACACCACACACAAAAGTAAACTCAAAATGGATTAAAGATCTAAACGTAAGACCAGAAACTATAAAACTCTTACAGGAGAACATAGGAAAAACACTCTCCGACATAAATCACAGCAGGATCCTCTATGATCCACCTCCCAGAATACTGGAAATAAAAGCAAAAATAAGCAAATGGGATCTAATTAAAATTAAAAGCTTCTGCACAACAAAGGAAACTATAAGTAAGGTGAAAAGACAGCCTTCTGAATGGGAGAAAACAATAGCAAATGAAGCAACTGACAAACAACTAATCTCAAAAATATACAAGCAACTTATGCAGCTCAACTCCAGAAAAACAGACGATCCAATCAAAAAATGGGCCAAATAACTAAATAGGCATTTCTCCAAAGAAGACATACGGATGGCTAACAAACACATGAAAAGATGCTCAACATCACTCATTATCAGAGAAATGCAAATCAAGACCACAATGAGGTACCATTTCACACCAGT
>SJYG01001103.1:331556-389189 GCA_006410535.1 Litocranius walleri
TGTGTTCACCTGTGGCTAATACATGTCAATGTATGGCAAAACAAATACAGTATTGTAATTAAAAAAAAAAAAAAAAGAAAGATAGTAATGATGACCCTGTATGTGAGACAGCAAAAGAGGCACAGAGGTATAGAACGGACTTTTGGCCTCTGAGGGAGAGCAAGAGGGTGGGATGATTTGGGGGAATGGCATTGAAACATGTATACTATCGTATAAGAAACAAAGCACCAGTCTATGTTCAATACAGAATACAGGATGCTTGGGGCTGGTGCACGGGGATGATCCAGAGAGATCATATGGGGTGGGAGGTGGGAGGGGGCTTTGGCATTGGGAGATCATGTACACCTGTGGCTGATTCAGGTCAATGTATGGCAAAACCAATACACTATTGTAATGTAGAATAAAGTATTAAAAATAAATAAATAAAAGAAAAAAAAAGAAACAACTATGAAGAAATAAAAAAAAATTAATACAGAGGAACCTCTTGCATTTCTACACACTAACAAAGAACTATCAAAAAGTGAAATAAGGAAACAATCCCAAAGAAAGGCAATGCCAAAGAATGCTCAAACTACTGCACAATTGCATCATCTCACATGCTAGTAAAGTAATGCTTAAAATTCTCCAAGCCAGGCTTCAGTAATACATGAACCATGAACTTCCTGATGTTCATGCTGGTTTTAGAAAAGGCAGAGGAACCAAAGATCAAATTGCCAACATCCGCTGGATCATGGAAAAATCAAGAGAGTTCCAGAACATCATGTACTTCTGCTTTATTGACTATGCCAAATCCCTTTGACCCCAGATCCCTTTGGCTGTGTGGATCACAGTAAACTGTGGAAAATTATGAAAGAGATCGAAATACCTGACCACTTGCCTGCCTCTTGAGAAACCTATATGCAGGTCAGGAAGCAACAGTTAGAACTGGACATGGAACAATAGACTGTTTTCAGATAGGAAAAGGAGTATGTGAAGGCTGTATGTTTCACCTTGCTTATTTAACTTCTATGCAGAGTACATCATGAGAAACGCTGGACTGGAAGAAACACAAGCTGGAATCAAGATTGCTGGGAGAAATATCAATAACCTCAGATATGAGAGATGACACCACCCTTAAGGCAGAAAATGAAGAAGAACTAAAGAGCCTCTTGATGAAAGTGAAAGAGGAGAGTGAAAAAGTTGGCTTAAAGCTCAACATTCAGAAAACGAAGATCATGGTATCCAGTCCCATCATTTCATGGTGAATAGATGGGGAAACAGTAGAAACAGTGTCAGACTTTATTTTTCTGGGCTCCAAAATCACTGAAGATGATGATTGCAGCTATGAAATTAAAAGACACTTACTCCTTGGAAAAAATTTTATGACCAACCTAGACAGCATATTAAAAAGCGGAGACATTACTTTGTCAATCATGGTCCGTCTCCTCAAGGCCATGGTTTTTCCAGTAATCATGTACGGATGTGAGAGTTGGACTATAAAGAAAGCTGAGTACCGAAGAACTGATGCTTTTGAACTGTGGTGTTGGAGAAGACTCCTGAGAGTCCCTTGGACTGCCAGGAGATCCAACCTGTCCATTCTAAAGGAGATCAGTCCTGGGTCTTCACTGGAAGGACTGATCCTGAAGCTGAAACTCCAATACTTTAGCCACCTTATATGAAGAACTGACTCATTTGGAAAGACCCAGATACTTGGAAAAATTGAGGGCAGGAGGAGAAGGGGACGATAGAAAAAGAGATGGTTGGATGGCATCACTGACTCAATGGACATGGGTTTGTGTGTACTCCGGGTGTTGGTGATGGACAGGGAGGTCTGATGTGCTGCGGTTCATGGGGTTGCAAAGAGTCGGACAAGACTGAGCAACTGAAGTGGAACTGGAAGGTAACATCCCCATTTACGTTTTCATAAAAATGAAAGAAATACCTAGGGGTAAACCGACCTAAAGGGAGATGAAAGACCTGGACTCTGAAAACTATACCACACCGATGATAGAAACTGAAGAAAACACAAACAGAAAGATATATCACATTCTTGAATTGGAAGAATTAATACTGATAAAATGACCATACTACCCCAAGTGATTTACAGATTTAATGCATCCATATCAAATTACCAATGATATTTTTTAAAGAGCTAGAAGAAATAATTTAAACTCAATTTTATATTTATAAATTATTTCTTTTATAATAAATAATTTTTAACTCAAAAGATCCTTAGAAGTCAAAACAATTTTGAGAAAGAAGAACAGAGTGGGAGGAATTATACTCTCTGTAATCCAAACAATGTCAACAGTAATCAAGACAGTATGGTATTTGAACAAAAACAGACACATAAATTAATGAAACGAATAGAGGTCCCAGAAATAAATCCATGCACTTATGGTCAAAGGAAGCAAGAATATACAATGGAGAGAGTTTCTTAAATTGGACAGCTACAGGTAAAAGAATGAAATTAGGGCGTTTAGTAACACCATATACAAAAAACCCCTCAAATTGGGTTAGAGACCTAAATGTAAGACTGTATGCTATAAAACTCCTAGAAAACATAAGCAGAAATCACAGCTATATTTTATTTTTGCATCTGTCTCCTAAAGCAAACCAAATAAAGGCAAAACCACCACAGTTAAAAATGGTACCTAATTAAACTTAGGGGCTTCCCTGGTGGCTCAGAGGTTAAAGCGTCTGCCTGCAATGTAGGAGACCTGGGTTCGATCCCTGGGTCAGGAAGATCCCCTGGAGAAGGCAATGGCAACCCACTCCAGTATTCTTGCCTGGAGAATCCCATGGATGGAGGAACCTGCAGTCCATGGGGTCACAAAGAGTTGGACACGACTGAGCGACTTCACTTACTTACTTAATTAATTAAACTTAAAACCCTTTGCTCAGCAAAGGAAACCATCAACAAAATAAAAACACAGCCTCAGAATGGGAGAAAATGCTTGCAAATGATATGAGAGAATAGGGGTTAATGCTCAAAATATATAAACAACTCATTCAATTCAACATTAAAAAAAAAAAAAGCTATTTGATTTAAAAAGGAACAGAAAACCTGAACACACATTTTTCCAAAGCAGACAGACAGATAGATAACAGGCACATGAAAAGATGCTCAAATCATTAATCATCAGGGAAATGAAAATTCCCACAATGAGATATCTGCACATGGATATGCTTGGAGGGTATCGTGCTAAGTGAAATAAGTCAGAGGAAAAAAAATACTGTGTCGTATCACTTTAAATGGACTCTAAAAGATACAACAAAACTAGTGAATATAACAAAAAAGAAACAGACTCACAGATATAGAGAACAAACTAGTGGTTACCAGTGGAGACAGGGAAGGGGAAGCGGCAATATACGGGTAGGAGATTTGAAAGGTGCAAACTGTGTGTGTTAGTTGCTCAGTTTGTCTGACTCTTTGCGACCCCATGGACTGTAATCTGCCAGGCTCCTCTATCCAAGGGATTCTCCAGGTAAGAATACTGGAGTGGATTGCCATTCTCTTCTCCAGGGGATCTTCCCAACCCAGGGATTGAAGCCGGGCCTCTGACACTGCAGGCGGATTCTTCACTGTCTGAGCCACCAGGGAAGCCCATAAAATAAGCTGCAAGTATATATTGTACAAACACAGGGAATATGGCCAATATTTTATACTATAAATGGAGCTTATTTAACTTTTATGCGGAGTACATCATGGGAAATGCTGGGCTGGATGAATCACAAGCTGGAATCAAGATTGCCAGGAAAAATATCAATAACCTCAGGTATGCAGATGACAGCACCCTAATGCCAGCAAGTGAAGAAGAACTAAAGAGCCTCTTGATGAAGGTAAAAGAGGAGAGTGGAAAAGCTGGCTTAAAACTCAACCTTCAATAAACTAAGATCATGACATCCAGTCCCACCGCTTCATGGCAAATAAATGGGGAAACAATGGAAATAGTGACAGACTTTTTTTCCTCGGTTTCCAAAATCACTGTGAATGGTCACTGCAGCTATGAAACTAAAAGACCCTTGCTCCTTGGAAGAAAAGCTATGACAAAAATATACAGCATATTAAAAATCAGAAACATCACTTGCTGACAAAGGTTCACATAGTCAAACTATGGTTTTTCCAGCTGTCATATATGGGTGAAAGTTGGACCATAAAATAGATTGAATGCTGAAGAATTGATGCTTCACAACCATGGTGCTGGAGAAGACTCTTGAGAGTTCCTTGGACCACAAGGAGATCAAACCAGTCTATCCTAAAGGAAATCAACCCTGAATATTCACTGGAAGGACTGATGCTGAAGCTGAATATCCAATACTTTGGCCACCTGATGTGAACAGCTGACTCACTGGAAAAGACCATGATACTTGGAAAGACTGAGGACAGAAGGAAAAGGGGTGACAGGGGAGGAGATGGTAAGATGGCATCACTGATTCAATGGACGAGTTTTAGCAAACTCTGGGAGATAGTGAAAGACAGAGAAGTCTGGTGAGCTGCAGTCCATAGGTCGCAAAGAGTTGGACACAACTTAGCAACTGAACAACAAAAAATGGAGTAAAATCTTTAAAAATTATCGATCACTATATTGTACACCTGTAACTTATATAATGGGCTTCCTTGGTGGCTCAGAGGTTAAAGCATCTGCCTGATTTTCATCAACTGCACACAATGAGATATAAACTCACACTTGTTAGGATGAGTGAAGGAAAGCTACATGGCTCAAAGTAGCCAGGGGTTAAAAGTCCACTCCAGGTTCTCTCCACCATTTTATACAGCATAAGGAACTGTCTCCCCCAAAGAAAGGAATGGATGTTAAGATTGATTATTTTCCACCCTCAGCCGATCCCAGTCTCTGGTCAGTCTCAGGAATTCCATGTCCCAGTTGTTGAAAGTTAACTAATCAAAAATAACCTTGAGGAAAAACAGACCCTCTCAAAACAATGTATCTCTGCATACATATGTTTTCTATATATTCCTACTCTCTTCTTGACTTAGGACAGCAGTTCCCTGGTCTGACTGCTGCCCTTCCTTGCCTCATTAAAGGTGATCTGTTTCTGTAGAGTATTGGTCTCATTCTTTCCCTGAACCTCGCCTTCTGTAGTTGCTTTACCTTACATTTTTGGTGCTGAAACCTGGTAGATTGAGGTTCCTTCTCATTCTCATTCTCCAGCTCTTTGGAGCGTGGAAACCTGCTGAGCTCACATTCCTGCCTGGGCTTTCAAGACCTCCTCGAGAGGATGCCCTGTGCCTTTGTGAGTGGTACAAGCCCTGTGTAAGGGCTTTATTGGTTTTCCACATACCCCGAGGAGTATTGGCCTCTCTCTCTCTCTCTCTCTCCCTCTTTTCTCTACAGTCTCTTTTTCGTGAGGCCAGCCAACTGCAGGACAGCTGCCTTTTGCTGTTTGACCTCACTCCATCCAGCACGAATTCTCTCCTGACCCAGTAGCCCAGGTAAGCTCAGATGGTACTCTAGGGTGCCATAGACTGTCATCCTTTCTGGATTCCCAGGGAATCCCTCAGTCAAAAGGCCCTCTAGGGAGGTACTTGGGGGACACTCCTCTCTCCTTCAGAGTCTCTCTCTCTCTTTGCCCGGTTGAAGGATTAGGTGATGACCTTTTCTCTCAACCAGACAGTTTTTAGCCATTTGCATGGGGTCAAGCCATTCTGTCCCACTGGACTCTCCCTTGACCTGCATAAAATGAAACCTCAGACCTCTATCCTTGACCAATCTCAAGGTTCATAAACTCGAGTCACTTGGTATTCATATTTGGCCTCAATACAAATTGGATAACAAAAACCACTGGCCTGAGTTTGGAACTTTTGATTTCAGTATTTTATGAGATGCCACTAACTTCCTCAAACAGAGTGGCAAATGATCAGAGGTTCCCTATATTCAGGCCTTTTGAGGCCTTACAAGTCGTCCTTTTCTCTGCAAAGGCTGTTCTACCTATCAAATCCTCCTCTGTTCTCTCTCCTCCTCCACTACAAAAGAGTCCAATTCTAAAACCCCTAAAAGGCTCCCTAAGCCCTCAGCCCCTAATTTCGACCTGGCAGAAGAGCCTCCTCCCTACCACTCTGGAGATGAGGCTTTCAGAGATGAGACCACATCCTCTAGCCCTTCCTCCTCCAAACTGGGAAGTGATGACCCCAAAACCCCCCAAAAGATTCCCACACCCCCCTCTCCATCAACCAAGACCCAAAGCAAACACATGTTTCCTCTCAGAGAGGTAGAGGGACTGGAGGGTCCTACACAGGTTCATGTGCCTTTCTCAATTTCTGATATGAGCCAAACTGAAGAAAAATTGGGATCTTTTTCAGAAAATCCTACTAGATATAGGGAAGAATTCCTCTGCCTTACACAAGCATATAATTTAACCTGGAATGATCTTTATTATATCCTAAACACCACTTTGACTCCTGATGAAAAGATCGGATATGGCAGTCGGATGGAACTCATGCTGGTCAGCTCCACAACCAAGATAGGACTAATCCCATGGCTGATGATGCAGTTCCTTTAACTGAGCCATGGTGGACATATCAAGTCAGCGCTCAAGTACTTATATGATCACCTGATTACTTGATGGAATGCTAAAAAGCTCTCACATTCATGTTAACTACCTTAAGATTAGAGAAGTGACTCAAGAAAAGGATGAAAACCCTGCCTTTTTTCTTTCATGGCTTACTGAGGTAGTACAGAAATACACTAACCTAGATATTTTCACCCCCACCAGACTCCTGTACTTACACGTCCAGTTCATAAGCCAGTCAGCCCCTGATATTCACCGAAAACTACACCAGTTAGAAAAGGGCCCTGAAACCCTTCAGTGAGACCTCCTAGAAATACCCTTTAAAGTTTTCAGTAATAGGGAGGAAGAAGCGAAAAAGGGAAAAGAAAAGGAAATAAAAGCCAAATATGCTTTATTCACTGCAGCTATCCCAGAAAAAATTCAACTCCTCTGGCTCACCAACCTCAGCCCACCCATGGGACCTAACCCTCCAGGCCCCTGCTTTAAATGTAACCAAATGGGACATTGGGCTAAGTCCTGCCGAAACCCCCGGATACCCACCAAACCCTGCCCCACCTGCAAACAATGCGGCCAGTGGAAAATGGATTGTCCTTGGGCACAACCCGCCAAATCTCAGGGTCCACCACAGGCCCAACAGCAATGGGCTGGGAATCAAACTCAGGGGGGCCCTGGCACCCCAGACCATGGTTCCTCGGATGAGATGAGAGACGATCCAGTTGTGCCAGAGTTATTCCAGTGACAGAGCCCAAGCTCCAGACCCCAAGTCTGACATACAGATGGACTTGGAGCTTTGGGTAATTGACACAGTGGCTGGACACAAAGAAGGTCTCATTCCTAAAAGACACTGGAGTGGCCTTTTCACTTTTAACCTCTTTTAAGGGCTCTCTCCGAAAATCATGGCATCTGGTCCCATCACTTCATGGGAAATAGATGGGGAAACAGTGGAAGCAGTGGCAGACTTTACTTTTTGGGCTTCAAAATCACTGAAGATGGTGATTGCAGCCATGAAATTAGAAGATGTTTACTCCTTGGAAGAAAAGTTATGACCAACCTAGATAGCATATTGAAAAGCAGAGACATTACTTTGCCAACAAAGGTCCATCTAGTCAGGGCTATGTTTTTTCCAGTGGGCATGTATGGATGTGAGAGTTGGACTGTGAAGAAAGCTAAGCACCGAAGAATTGATGCTTTTTTTTTTTTTTTCATTTTTTCTTCTTCATTTTTCAAAAAAAAAAGAAAAAGAAAAAGAATTGATGCTTTTGAACTGTGGTGTTGGAGAAGACTCTTGAGGGTCCCTTGGACTGCAAAGAGATCTAACCAGTCCATTCTGAAGGAGATCAGCCCTGGACTTTCTTTGAATTTTCTCTTCACCCCATAAGACCCCTACGTTGGCAGTCAAACAGACTCTTGGCGTCTAGTCCAAGATCTTTGCAAGCTCAATGAGGCCATAATACCCATACTCTCCCACCCTGCCCCTCACCGTGGTCACTAATCCCTACACCCTTTTCTCACATATCCCCCTGACACACTCTGTTTCACGGTATTGGATCTCAAAGTTGCTTTCTTCACTATAACTGTACACCACTCCTCACAGCTCCTATTTGCCTTCATCTGGATGGACCCAGCCACATATCAATCTCAACAGTTAATTTGTACCATTTTGCCACAAGCGTGTAGAGATAGCCCTCATTTGTTTTTTGGTCAGGCTCTTCAGAGAGACCTACAAATTTTAGACTGAGGCTCTACTACCTTACTCCAATATGTAGACAATTTATCATTATGTAGTTCCTCTTGCCATAACTGCCTAGTCCATACTGCGACAGTATTAAACACCCCAGGCAACTGCGATTACAGAGTCTCGCTCTCCAAGGCACAAACTGCTTCTACTCACCATCAGTTACATGGGATAACTTTGAACTCGCACATCCAAAATAAACCCAGCTCAGAGACTTTGAGCCTTGACACAGACCCCCAGGCCTCAAACCAAGAGGGAATTTCTTTCTCTATTCAGTTCAGTTCAGTCACTCAGTCGTGTCTGACTCTTTGCGACCTCATGCATCGCAGCATGCCAGGCCTCCCTGTCTATCACCAACTCTTGGAGTTACTCAGACTTGTGTCCATTGAGTCAGATATGCCATCCAGCCATCTCATCCTCAGTCATCCCCTTCTCCTCCTGCCCCCAATCCCTCCCAGCATCAGTCTTTTCCAATGAGTCAGTTCTTCGCATGAGGTGGCCAAAGTACTGGAGTTTCAGCTTTAGCATCATTCCTCCTAAAGAAATCCCAGGGCTGATCTCCTTCAGAATGGACTGGTTGGATCTCCTTGCAGTCCAAGGGACTCTCAAGAGTCTTCCCCAACACCACAGTTCAAAAGCATCAATTCTTCGGTGCTCAGCCTTCTTCACAGTCCAACTCTCACATCCATACATGACTACTGGAAAAATCATAGCCTTGACTAGATGGACATTAGTTGGCAAAGTATTGTCTCTGCTTTTGAACATGTTGTCTAGGTTGGTCATAACTTTTCTTCCAAGGAGTAAGCATGTTTTAATTTCATGGCTGCAGTCACCATCTGCAGTGATTTTTCTCCCAAATATGGGTCCCAAATTTTTCTCACCATGCAAAACCCCTCTACCAAGCTACTCAAGGAAACTTAGGTGTTGGAGAAGACTCTTGAGGGTCCCTTGGACTGCAAAGAGATCTAACCAGTCCATTCTGAAGGAGATCAGCCCTGGACTTTCTTTGAATTTTCTCTTCACCCCATAAGACCCCTACGTTGGCAGTCAAACAGACTCTTGGCGTCTAGTCCAAGATCTTTGCAAGCTCAATGAGGCCATAATACCCATACTCTCCCACCCTGCCCCTCACCGTGGTCACTAATCCCTACACCCTTTTCTCACATATCCCCCTGACACACTCTGTTTCACGGTATTGGATCTCAAAGTTGCTTTCTTCACTATAACTGTACACCACTCCTCACAGCTCCTATTTGCCTTCATCTGGATGGACCCAGCCACATATCAATCTCAACAGTTAATTTGTACCATTTTGCCACAAGCGTGTAGAGATAGCCCTCATTTGTTTTTTGGTCAGGCTCTTCAGAGAGACCTACAAATTTTAGACTGAGGCTCTACTACCTTACTCCAATATGTAGACAATTTATCATTATGTAGTTCCTCTTGCCATAACTGCCTAGTCCATACTGCGACAGTATTAAACACCCCAGGCAACTGCGATTACAGAGTCTCGCTCTCCAAGGCACAAACTGCTTCTACTCACCATCAGTTACATGGGATAACTTTGAACTCGCACATCCAAAATAAACCCAGCTCAGAGACTTTGAGCCTTGACACAGACCCCCAGGCCTCAAACCAAGAGGGAATTTCTTTCTCTATTCAGTTCAGTTCAGTCACTCAGTCGTGTCTGACTCTTTGCGACCTCATGCATCGCAGCATGCCAGGCCTCCCTGTCTATCACCAACTCTTGGAGTTACTCAGACTTGTGTCCATTGAGTCAGATATGCCATCCAGCCATCTCATCCTCAGTCATCCCCTTCTCCTCCTGCCCCCAATCCCTCCCAGCATCAGTCTTTTCCAATGAGTCAGTTCTTCGCATGAGGTGGCCAAAGTACTGGAGTTTCAGCTTTAGCATCATTCCTCCTAAAGAAATCCCAGGGCTGATCTCCTTCAGAATGGACTGGTTGGATCTCCTTGCAGTCCAAGGGACTCTCAAGAGTCTTCCCCAACACCACAGTTCAAAAGCATCAATTCTTCGGTGCTCAGCCTTCTTCACAGTCCAACTCTCACATCCATACATGACTACTGGAAAAATCATAGCCTTGACTAGATGGACATTAGTTGGCAAAGTATTGTCTCTGCTTTTGAACATGTTGTCTAGGTTGGTCATAACTTTTCTTCCAAGGAGTAAGCATGTTTTAATTTCATGGCTGCAGTCACCATCTGCAGTGATTTTTCTCCCAAATATGGGTCCCAAATTTTTCTCACCATGCAAAACCCCTCTACCAAGCTACTCAAGGAAACTTAAACCCTTATTGGCCCCCAGCTCTCTCCACACTCCCATACAAACTCTTATCAAACATTTACTACAGACCCCTTCTTTTTACTTGCTTGATTACACCAAGCCTTTTTTCCTTTTTGTACATTCTCGACAAGGACATGCCTTAGGGATTCTGTGCCAGAAACAGGGGGTACATATGGGACCCTCTAGCTTACTTATCCAAACAACCTGAATTTTTCATGCTCAGATGGCCACCCTGCCTCTAGGCCTTAGCTGCAACTACCCTCTTAATATGTGAAGCCCAAAAACTAATCCCAAATGCTCCTCTAAATGTATGCTTACCTCATTCCTTTAAGAATTTGCTCTCTAGTGGGGCTTGCCTTTCTCTGTCCCCTGCTCAACTATGGATCCTCCACACACACCTCCTAGACCCATCCCTTTCTTTTACACCCTGTAAACCTCTTAATCCTGCTAGTTTATTCCCTACACCAGATCCAGAAGCAGAGCACCTATCTCATGACTGTGTTCAGACCTTGGATATGTAACTAAATCCCTTCAAATATATAACCAGTCAACCCATGACTGACCCCACAGCCCCATCCTGGTTCATAGATGGCAGGACCCAGAAACAAGCCCCATTTGGGGCTGGATATGCTATAGTCCAGGGATAGCCTGACAAAGTTATCCCCGCTTGCCTCGTCAAATCAGCCACACTCCCAGCTCACATATCCTCAATAGCACTCAGAACTGATAGCTCTTACACAAGCCTTGACCCTAGCCAAAAGGCAAAATGTAAACATTTACACTGACTCCAAATAAGTCTACAACACACTACATTCTAATATTATAATCTGGAGGGAGTTCAGTTCAGTCCAGTCATGTCTGACTCTTTGCGACCCCATGAATCACAGCATGCCAGGCCTCCCTGTCCATCACCAACTCCCGGAGTTCACTCAAACTCATGTCGATCGAGTCGGTGATACCATCCAGCCATCTCATCCCCTACCATTTTATTCCCTTTTCCTCCTGTATGCAATCCCTCCCAGCATCAGAGTTTTTTCCAATAAGTCAACTCTTCACATAAGGTGGCCAAAGTATTGGAGTTTCAGCTTTAGCATCTTTCCTTCCAAAGAACACCCAGGACTGATCTCCTTTAGAATGGACTGGTTGGATCTCCTTGCAGTCCAAGGGACTCTCAAGAGTCTTCTCTAACATCACAGTTCAAAGGCATCAATTCCTTGGCACTCAGCTTTCTTCACAGTCCAACTCTCACATCCATACATGACCACTGGAAAAAACATAGCCTTGACTAGATGGACCTTTGTTGGCAAAGTAATGTCTCTGCTTTTCAATGTGCTATCTAGGTTGGTCATAACTTTTCTTCCAAGGAGTAAGCATCTTTTAATTTCATGGCTGCAGTCACCATGTGCAGTAATTTTGGAACCCCATAAAATGAAGTCTGACACTGTTTCTACTGTTTCCCCATCTATTTCCCATGTAGTGATGGGACCAGATACCATGATCTTCGTTTTCTGAATGTTGAGCTTTAAGCCAACTTTTTCACTCGCCTCTTTCACTTTCATTAAGAGGCTTCTTAGTTCCTCTTTACTTTCTGCTGTAACGGTGCTGTCACCTGCATATCTGAGGTTATTGATATTTCTCTTGGCAATCTTGATTCCAGCTTGCTTGTGCTTCTTCCAGCCCAGCATTTCTCATGATGTATTCTGCATAGAAGTTAAATAAGCAGGGTGACAATATACAGCCTTGATGTACTCCTTTTCCTATTTGGAATCAGTCTGTTGTTCCATGTCCAGTTCTAACTGTTGCTTCCTGACCTGCATATAGGTTTCTCAAGAGGCAGGTCAGGTGGTCTAGTATTCTCATCGTGGGAGAAGGGATTCCTAACTCAAAAGGGCACATTTATTCTCAGTACTTCTTTTATTTCTGGTCTCCTCCATGCGGCTCAACTCCCAAAACAAGATGCTGTAATACATTGCTGGGGACATCAGCAACACGGCACTATCTCCTTTTATAACAATATAGCAGATCACTAAGCAAAACCTCAGGCTGCCTCTGTTAGTCCTGTCTTTCAGTTTAGTTCAGTTCAGTTCAGTTGCTCAGTCTTCTCTGACTCTGTGACCCTGTGAATAGCAGCATGCCAGGCCTCCCTCTCCATCGCCAACTCCCGGAATTTACCCAAACTCATGTCCATCGAGTCGGTGGTGCCATCCAGCCATCTCATCCTCTGTCGTCCCCTTCTCCTCCTGCCCCCCTAATCCCTCCCAGCATCAGGGTCTTTCCCAATGAGTCAACTCTTCCTATGAGGTGACCAAAGTACTGGAGTTTATAAATTCCCAGGACTGATCTCCTTTAGGATGGACTGGTCCTGTCTTTACTGTCACCCAAATTGATGAGCCTAACTTCTGCACATTACTTTCATATTTACATTCCCTTTTCCACCCCTCTACAAAAGTACTTAAGACTTTCCTTCAGAACTTTATTGAGCTAAGGATGATGCAACTTATTTAAATAATCTCACCCAAACTTGTACTGTTTGTCAACAGACAAATCCTAATTCTAATATTCATCCCCCTCCTTTCCCCACCCACCGAATTCGTGGGCATCTTCCTGCACAAGAATGGCAAGTAGATTTCTCCCACATGCCACTCGTAAAAGGATTAAATTTCATCTATTCCTCATAGATACATTGTCTGGATGGATTGAAGCTTTCCTGACTACTAGCAAACCAAGCCCCTACTGTGGTTCGCCTTATTCTCACTGAAACCCTCCCTATGTTGTTTTTTTTTTTTTAATTTATTTATTTGTTTAATTACAATACTGCATTTGTTTTGCCATACATTGACATGTATTAGCCACAGGTGAACACAATCTCCCAATGCTGAAGCCCCCTCCCACCTCCCACCCCACACCATCTACCTGAATCATCCTGTGCACCAGCCCCATGCATCCTGCATCCTGCATTGAACATTGGCACTTCGTTTCTTACAAGATAGTATATGTTTCAACCCTCCCTATGTTTGAAATGCCTTCCTCCCTCTAGTCTGACAATGGGCCTGAGTCAGTTTACAACCCAAATCACCCAAAACATTGCACAAACCCTTCAAATTCCTTGGAGGTTTCACATTCCTTATCACCTGCAGTCCTCTGGTAACGTTGAGAGAGCTAAACGAGTCCTAAATGAAACTCTGACCAAATTAACAATCGAACTTCATTAAGATTGGACTAAACTTTTCCCTTTAGCCCTCTTAAAGGTCCGGGCTTTACCCAAAACACCTCTAAGTATTGGCCCATTTGAGGCCATATATGGGAGGCCCATAATACCTTTGGGTCTTCCCCCCTCCCAGGATGGTCCCAAACTGCCTTCCCACCTTCCTTTTCCCTTTCTTGCCCAGATAGGAGATGCCCTTTGGCAACATATGGATAACCTACTCCCTCGACCACATCCCAATCTCCCGTACCATCCCTCTAAATAGGAGACAAAGTCTATATGACAGTTCAGTCCCATTCAGATCTAAACCCTACATTGCAAGGAGACTACATCGTAATTCTGCTGACCTGTCCACTGCAAAATTAAAAGATATCACCCCTTGGGTGCATATTACTCTACTAAAAAAGGTTATGCAGCCCAATGATGAGAATGTTTGCCAGACTAATTCTTAATCAAGTCTCTCACACAGGCCCTACAACTCTAAAGTTCTCATGGCCTCCACTGCCCCATCTGAGGATGGATGAGCCTGTCGGTTTCATGGTTACAATTATTCCTGGAACAACTCCTGGCCTATATCTGGGTCTCAAGTCCTCAAGGATCCACATTCAAAAACATTGAAAATTACATCTCCACCGTGTGGCTGCAGGGTATCTTTTATAGCTTTTACCCTTTTGAAATCCAATTCTTCTCCATAGTAGTCTATCTTATATTCACTTCTGCAAATGTTGGTTGGCATCTTCTTTTTTCTTTCCTCTGACCCAAGAACTCTTTCAAAACCCTAACCTCAACTATCTATTCTGGACCCTTAATTTAACCCATACTCTCAATGCTTCTGACCCACAATTGGCTAAAGACTGCTGGATATGTCTATCCATAACTCCCTGGGAGATTCAGCCCTCCCCACACCACTGGTAACATATCGCTAGACTGCTCATATTGTGGGGAACCTTTATTCATCTCATATCTTAAATATTTTCAAACTGGTGATCAAACCCAGACTTCAGACAAACTCTTAGAATCTTTACTCACTGACTTCCCTCCTACAATGGAAAATCTCCAATAGGAGGCCCTATCGCCCAGAAAGTAACACTTACAACCAGCTCCTTTTTGCATATCTAGAAATTCCCAAAACATTTTGTCGGACCAACCCTTGGGCATAATCCCTAAACCCATGTGTAATCATACCTCCACTTTACTCTTTGCCACTGGAAAGGCTATATATAATATTTCTGGTCCTACAGGACACTCTTTAACCTTTATAGGATGATTTGCCTCAGCATACTCCTCCACTTCTCCCATTGTTGGGGTGACCTTAGCAGGGTCCCTGACCATTCTTGAAAGAATGATCAAACCCCCTCCCCCTTGACTCATTTTCACCTTCGACTTCAGCTGTTGTATTGTGACACCTGGCCTGTTGTCCTTGTGTGGGGCATCTACATATCTCTGTTTACCTACTAATTGGACTGGGACCTGCACCCTGATATACTCCAGTCCTAACATTTTTATAGCCCCCAGTGATCAACCCCTACCTATTCCTTTCATTCACAAGCAAACGACATGAGCCATTCATCTCATTCCCCCCCTAGTGGGACTAGGAATAGTGCCTGGAATTGGAACTGGAACTGCCAGCCTGGCCATCTCCGTCCAAAACTACCAGGCACTATCTAAAGACCTATCAGACAGCCTCCAGGAAGGATCCCAAGTTCTAATAACTATTCAAAATCAACTTGATTCCTTGGCAGCTATAGTGTTACAAAATAGAAGGGGATGAGATCCACTCACTGTAGAAAAGGGAGATTTCTGCCTTTTTCTGGATGAATCCTGGTGCTTTCATGCCAACCAGTTGGGTGTTGTCCAGGAAGCTGCAAAAAACCTTAGAAATTGAGCCTATCAAATCAGCCAGAAATTAAGCAACTCCTGGCAGTCATGGTTGAAAGATTGGAACTGGATGCCTTGGGTTTTGCCCCTTCTTGGACCATTCATATTCATTATCCTCCTATTCATGTTTGGACCTTGTTTCTTCAGTATTTTCCAGGGATTCCTCCAGGACTGAATTTGAGCCATTTCTCAAGATCAAGTCAAGACTGTTCTGCTCGAGACCCTGGCAGCTAGCACAGCAAATCAACATTACAGGCCTTAGACTTCCTTCCTCCAAGACCACAAGCCCCCGACCCTCATTTACCAGCATGAAGAAGCCCTGAACATTGACAATGCCCATCTCTCTGTCTCTTTTTATATATTCTTTAGGGTCTGGAATGAAGGAAAGCTACATGGCTCAAAATAGCTTGGAGTTAAAACTCTCCTCCAGGTCCTCCCTACCATTTTATACAGAATAAAGAACTTTCTACCCAAAGAAGGTATGAACAATAAGATTGATTACGTTCAGCTCCCAGCTGATCCCAGTCTCCGGCCTGTCTCAGGAATTCCTTGCCCCAGTTGTTGAAAGTTAACTAATCAAAAGTAATCTTGCAAAAAACCAGACCCCTTCAAAACAATGTACCTCGGCATGCATATGTTTTCCATATATATCACTCTCTTCTTCACTTAGCGAAGCAGTTCCTTGGTCTGACTACTACCCCTTCTCACCTCATTAAAGGTGATCTGTTTCTGTAGAGTATTGGTCTCCTTCTTTTGCCAAACCTTGCCTTCTCTAGTTCCTTTACCTTACAATGACTAAATTAAAAAGCCAAGAAATAACAAGTGTTGTGAGGATGTGGAGAAAAGGAAATCTCATGTACCACTGATAGGAATACAAAAAAGTGCAGCCAATGCCAAAAACATCATGGAGGCTCTTCAAAAATCTGATATAGAACTCCATATGATCCAGCAATCTCAGCTTTGAGTATTTATCTTAAGAAGATGAAAACACTAACTAGTAAAGATGTTTATGCCCCCACATTCATTGCAGCATTATTTACAATAGTCAAGATATGGAGACAACTTCTGTGTCATTGATGGATGAATGGATAAAGAAATTTTGGTATCCACACACACATACACAGATGAGAAGTATTCAGCCATAAGAAAGAAGGAAATCTTGCCCCTTTGACAACATGGATACACGGGAGGGCATTATGCTAAGTGAAATAAGTCTAACAGAAAAATAGATACTGTGCAAACCAATTTATATGTGGAATCTAAACAAAACAAAAGCCAGACTCATAGATACAGAGAACATATTAGTGGTTGCCAAAGGTTGGGATTGAGGGTGAAAGTGGGAGAAATGGGTGAATGGGATCAAAAGGCAAAGATAAGAAAATAAAATAAAATGCATACTCATTGCAACATGTATACAAATATACAGCTAATGCGAAATACCAAGACTTAGGGATATTTTTGATTGATTACTGAATCTCCAGGAAAATGCATGCATTTTTATTGCATGCAAATTGAAATTCAATAGAGTTGAAAAATTGCAGTCATTTAGGTACAATAGGATGTGAGCAGCATAGTCAAATGTAAGAGATTGATTGTAAAATTGGTCTAAGTTGTCAAACTACCTTGTCTCCAGGCCCTTTTACAGTGTTACTTTTGATCTCTTCTAATGCAGAGTTCAGTTCAGTTTAGTTCAGTCCCTCACTCATGGCCAACTCTTTGTGACCCCATGAATTGAAGCACACCAGGCCTCCCTGTCCATCACCAACTTCCGGAGTTTACTCAAACTCATGTCCATCAAGTCAGTGATATCATCCAGCCATCTCATCCTCTGTCGTCCCCTTCTCCTCCTGCCCCCAGTCCCTCCCAGAATCAGAGTCTTTTCCAATTAGTCAACTCTTCGCATGAGGTGGCCAAAGTATAGGAGTTTCAGCTTTAGCATCACTCCTTCCAATGAACACCCAGGACTGATCTACTTTAGAACGGACTGGTTGAATCTCCTTGCAGTCCAAGGGACTCTCAAGAGTCTTCTCCAACACCACAGTTCAAAGCATCAATTCTTCAGCGCTCAGCCTTCTTCACAGTCCAACTCTCACATCTATACATGACTACTGGAAAAACCATAGCCTTGACTAGATGGACCTTTGTTGGCAAAGTAATGTCTCTACTTTTGAATATACTATCTAGGTTGGTCAAAATTTTCCTTCCAATGAGCAAGGATCTTTTAATTTCATGGCTGCAATCACCATCTGTGGTGACTTTGGAGCCCAAAAAACTAAACTCTGACACTGTTTCCATTGTTTCCCCATCTATTTCCCATGGAGTGATGGAACCAGATGCCATGATCTTATTTTTCTGAAATTTGAGATTTAAGCCAACTTTTTCACTCTCCACTTTTACTTTCATCAGGAGGCTTTTTAGTTCCTCTTCCTTTTCTGCCATAAGGGTGGTGTCATCTGCACATCTGAGGTTACTGATATTTCTCCCAGCAATCTTGATTACAGCCTGTGCTTCTTCCAGTCCAGTGTTTCTCATGATGTACTCTGCATAGAAGTTAAATAAGCAAGGTGACAATATATAGCCTTGATGTACTCCTTTTTCCTATTTGGAACCAGTCTGTTGTTCCATGTCCAGCTCTAACTGTTGCTTCCTGATCTGCATATAAGTTTCTCAAGAGGCAGGTCAGGTGGTCTGGTATTCCCATCTCTTGAAGAATCTTCCACTGTTTATTGTGTTCCACACAGTCAAAGGCTTTGGCATAGTCAATAAAGCAGAAATAGATGTTTTTCTGGAACTCTCCTGCTTTTTCCATGATCCAGCAGATATTGGCAATTTGATCTTTGGTTCCTCTGCCTTTTCTAAAACCAGCTTGAATTTTTGGAAGTTCATAGTTTCCGTGTTGCTGAAGCCTGGCTTGGAGAATTTTGAACATTACTTTACTGGCATGTGAGGTGAGTGCAATTGTTCAGTAGTTTGAGCATTCTTTGGCATTGTCTTTCTTTGGGATTGGAATGAAAACTGACCTTTTCCAGTCCTGTGGCTACTGCTGTTTTCCAAATTTTCTGGCATATTGAGTGCAGCACTTTCACAGCATCATATTTCAGGATTTGAAATAGCTCAACTGGAATTCCATTACCTCCACTAGCTTTGTTTGTAGTGATGCTTTTTTTTTTTTTTGGTATTTGTTTTATTTTGTATTTTTTAATTTTTTAAAATTTAAATTCATTTATTTAAATTGGAGGCTAATTGCTATACAATATTGTATTGGTTTTGCCGTACATCAACATGAATCAGGCCCACTTGACTTCACATTCCAGGATGTCTGGCTCTAGGTGAGTGATCACACCATCATGATTATCCATGATTATCTTGGTCATGAAGATCTTTTAGTACAGTTCTTGTGTGTATTCTTGCCATCTCTTCTTAATATCTTCTGCTTCTGTTAGGTTCATACCATTTCTGTCCTTTATCAAGCCCATCTTTGCATGAAATGTTCCCTGATACCTTTAATTTTCTTGAAGAGATCTCTAGTCTTTCCCATTCTGTTCTTTTCCTCTATTTCTTTGCATTGATCACTGAGGAAAGCTGTCTTATCTCTCCTTGCTATTCTTTGGAACTCTGCATTCAGATGCTTATATCTTTCCTTTTCTCCTCTGCTTTTCACTTCTCTTCTTTTCACAGCTATTTGTAAGGTCTCCTCAGACAGCCATTTTGCTTTTTTGCATTTTTTTTTCCCATGGGGATGGTCTTGATCCTTGTCTCCTGTATGTGACAAACCTCTGTCCATAGTTCATCAGGCACTCTATCTACAGATCTAGTCTCTTAAATCTATTTCTCACTTCCATTGTATAATCATCGGGGATTTGATTTATGTCATATCTGAATGGTCTAGTGGTTTTCTCTACTTTCTTCAATTTAAATCTGAATTTGGCAATAAGGAGTTCAGGATCTGAGTCACAGTCAGCTCCTCATCTTGTTTTTGCTGACTGTATAGAATAGAGCTTCTCCATTTTTGGCTGCAAAGAATAGAATCAGTCTGATTTCAGTGTTGACCATCTGGTGATGTCCATGTGAAGTCTTCTCTTGTGTTGTTGGAAGAGGGTGTTTGCTAGGACGAGTGCATTCTCTTAGCATAATTCTATTACCCTTTGTGCTGCTTCATTCTGTATATCAAGGCCAAATTTTCCTGTTACTCCAGGTGTTTCTTGACTTCCTACATTTGCATTCCAGTCCCCTATAATTAAAAAGACATCTTTTTGGGGTGTTAGTTCTAAAAGGTCTTGTAGGTCTTAGAACCATTCAACTTCAGCTTTTTCAATGTTACTGGAGGGCTGAGAGGAGCTACTCCATGTTCAAGGTCAGGAGGGGTAGCCTTGAGGAGATACCCCTCGTCCAAGGTAAGGAGCAGCAGCTGTGCTTTGCTGGAGCAGCAGTGAAGTGATACCCCATATCCAAGGTAAGAGAAACCCAAGTAAGATGATAGGTGTTGCAAGAGGGCATCAGAGGGCAGACACACTGAAACCATAATCACTGAAAACTAGTCAATCTAATCACACTAGGATCACAGCTGTGTCTAACTCAATGAAACTAAGCCATGCCATATGGGGCCACCCAAGATGGGTGGGTCATGGTGGAGAGGTCTGACAGAATGTGGTCCACTGGAGAAGGGAATGGCAAGCCACTTCAATATTCTTGCCTCAAGAACCCTATGAACAGTATGAAAAGGCAAAATGATAGGATACCAAAAGAGGAACTCCTCAGGTCGGTAAGTGCCCAATATGCTACTGGAGATCAGTGGAGAAATAACTACAGAAAGAAGGAAGGGTTGGAGCCAAAGCAAAAACAATATTCAGTTGTGGATGTGACTGGTGATATAAGCAAGGTCTGATGCTGTAAAGAGCAATATTGCATAGGAACCTGGAATGTTAGGTCCATGCTGCTGCTAAGTCACTTCAGTCGTGTCTGACTCTGTGTGACCCCATAGACATGGCAGCCCACCAGGCTACCCCATCCCTGGGATTCTCCAGGTGAGAACACTGGAGTGGGTTGCCATTTCCTTCTCCAGTGCAAAAAGTGAAAAGTGAAAATGAAGTCACTCAGTCATATCCGACCCTCAGTGACCCCTTGGACTGCAGCCTTCCAGTCTCCTCCATCCATGGGATTTTCCAGGCAAGAGTACTGGAGTGGGGTGCCATTTCATGAATCAAGGCAAATTGGAAGTGGTCAAACAGGAGATGGCAAGGGTGAACATCGACATTCTATAAACCACTGAACTAAAATGGACAAAAATGGGTGAATTTAACTCAGATGACCATTATATCTACTACTGTGGACAGGAATCCCTTCGAAGAAATGGAGTAGCCATCATGGTCAACAAAAGAGCCTGAAATGCAGTACTTGGATGCAATCTGAAAAATGACAGAATGATCTCTGTTCGTTTCCAAGGCAAACCATTCAATATCACAGTAATCCAATCCAGAGTTATGACCTATTTTTGCACTTCTTGAAGCTCAAAGTCTCAAGGCTTTGCAGTTTTACTTTCAATAGTTTTTGCTCTTTTAAGCATTTGCTGTTTTTGCATTTTTCATTTCCTAGTTTTTTTCAACCCACATACTACCTTCTGATGCATGTAAAAATATCTGTACCTATTTGCTAGAAATTCTATGATACAGAGACCAGAGGATGATTTTCATACATATTACAACACTGTCCCCAAGAAGTTTCTGGTTGTCCCATTTCTCAGAATCTTCTCACAATAACAAGAGTGGCTGTTATAAATTCACATGTACACAGGCACAACTGTTTTCTGCCTCATCTCCTTCACCTTTGGCCTGACCGAGATTCACTTCTCCTCCTCTACATGGAGTGATGCTCACAGTGGACTCAGACTTGCTGAGGAGGTCTGACCGAGGATAGTCGCAGCTCTGTCGTGAGCTGAAGAAAAGAGCCAGTGCAATTACTGGATGCAGGTTCTTCTGCCTTCCTGACAATGGAGTTTAAAGCCTGAACATAATAAAAAACTTAAGAAGCCAATTTTTTTTATCTTTGCCCATTTTGAAGTAATAAAAATTTGAAATTAATATTAGAAAGTCTCTATCTTCAAGTTGTAGATGACCACAAATAATTCTGTGTATAAATCTGTAAGAGTAGTTTGCACATTCTCTCTTATTACATTTTATTTCTATGTAACAGGAGATCAGAGATTTCAGCATCAATTTAGCAAACTATTCATAAGGCATCCATTCTGGAAAGTAGATTGAGATCAGTTATAGACCACAGACATTTTCTTTTTGAAATCCCTAATCAAACTGGGATGTCACAGTGAGCATACATATCAAATACAAGAGGATGCAACAATTTCTGGAAGGAGCACTGGGGCAGAACATCCACAGCATGGCCCCAGAGAGGCTATCGCTGAGGCATCCACAGAGGAGACAGAAGCATTGTGGGGAGGTGGGCTACAGACATTTCAGCTGCGATGGGATGGGGCTGAGGATTTGTTGAGGATATGACCATGAAAAAGCTGGCCCAACCGTCTCTTCACTTGCCCCTGTTCAGAAGCTCACACTTCAAGGTCTCTCTTCCCAAGTCATAACTGAAGAATTCTGCCCTAAAGATTAGAGCATCTCCAGAGAAAATCCTCCACAATTGGGCATTTTGGGTTTCCTCCCCATAACAGCCTGTTCCTCAGTCACCTCAGGTGAGGCCTGCACTCAGCACCCTCACTCACAAGTGAAACATCCAGCTTTTCTAAATGATTTATTACAAAATTTGAAAAGGTAAACAGGGAGAACTGCCATTTGAGGACAAACTGCAATATGACAGAGAGATGAAAGAGACAAAGATAAACAGAAAAAAATAACCCCAAGGGGGCCATTAAGTCAGAAAGGAAAAACATGAAAAAACTAACCAAGGGAAAATAAATTTTTCTTTCAGATATCTGGATTAATCATCCTCCCACTAAAATCAACTAAAAATGCTGAAAACATATTAGATACCTTTTCTTAAAAGCATATGTGAGTAGGCAAGTAATAAGTAATCTCACAACAGAACTAAATGGGTGACAAGTGGAGGGCAGCAGCAGGCTGTCTCTCTGAGGATACTTTACCAGCTCTGGAGAATTTAAACTTTACTTCTGGAAGCCACATAGACATGAAAATCACAGTCAAGGCAAAGGGGGATTCAAGGTGGGAGGGGGCGGGTAGCTTATAGAGGAACTTGTATCACTAAGTCCAAGAGGACATGCCCTCAGTGAAGGGTGACATAGGGGTCAGTGACTTCTAGTCAGTGAAATGTATGAGAGATTTGAAAATAAATGATCAGAATGAAGTTTAGGAGCAAAAGATGCTTATAGGAAAAAAGAGAGAGCAAAAAGGCTAGAGGAAGACTTTAAAGTACTAATGGTGGATTTTTTTTTTTTCCTGAGCTGATGAAATTCAGCAATAAACACAGTCAAGAAATCTAATACCAAAGAAGTTCATTAGGAGAGAATTCACACCTTAATGTGTAGCAGTGAAACTGTTGGGAAAGAAATGCACCAGAATGAACAGACAGATGATCTTTGAAAAAGGGCTGATTTCTTAGTAATGACAAAAGAAGCCACAAAACAGTGGAAGCAGGCTTTCAATGTGCTGAAAGAAAATAACAGTCAACTTAAAATTCCACACTCAGGGAAAATAGCTATCAAAGTAAGGGCAAAAGAAACACATTTCAGACAATACAGACTGAGCATCTTGTTACCAGCAAAACTTAAGTAGAATTTGTAAAGAGTGTTCTTGGGCAAGAGAAAAGTAATCCCAGATGGTAAATCATAGGTGAAAAAGAAGAAGAAAGAAAGAAGAGATACTATTAATAATTTCTAGGGCTTTCCTGGTGCCTCAGTTGGTAAAGAATCTGCTTGCAATGCAGGAGTCCCAGGTTCAATCCTTGGGTTGGGTAGATACCCTGGAGAAGAAAATGACAATCCATTCCAATATTCTTGCCTGAGAAACCTCATGGACAGAAGATCCTGGCAGGTTGTAGTTCATGGTATCATAAAAGTTGGACTCGACTTACAGATTAAATCAGCAGAGCTTAAAAAGGAAAAAAATAAGAAAATTAAAATGCACAACAACAGTAATGTAGAGATAGGGGTGACAGGTAGGAATAAAAACTAAAAAAATTCTAAAGTATTTGTTTTATAACAGAAAGATGAAAACAGAAATACTTTTAAACTTTGATAAGTTAAGAATATGTGTTATATAGGAATAAAGCCAATATTTTGTTATATCTGTAAAAGATATGTAACCTTTAAAAATTGAAGGAACATTAAAAACAAGTAAAGGAAAAAATTCGAAAAAAAATTACAAAAAAAAAATGGCCAGATAATCCAAATTAAGATACAAAAAAGAAAGAAAACACAACTACTGCAATTGTGCAGTAGTTTGAACATTCTTTGGCATTGTCTTTCTTTGTGATTGGAATGAAAACTGACCTTTTCCAGTCCTATGGACACTGCTAACTTTTCCAAATTTGTTGGCATATTGAGTGCAGCACTTTGATAGAATCATTTTTTAGGATTTAAAATAGCTCAGCTGGAATTTCATCACCTCCACTAGCTTTGTTTTAGTGATGCTTCCTAAGACCCACTTGACTTTGCATTCCAGGATGTCTGGCTCTAGCAGAGTGACTACACCATTGTGGTTACTTGGGTAATGAATTTTTTTTTTTTGATAGTTGTTCTGTGTATTCTAGCCACCTCTTCTTAATATTTTCTGCTTCTGTTGGGTTCATACTATTTCTGCCTTTTATTGTGCCCATCTTTGCATGAAATTTTGCCTTGATATCTCTAGTTTTCTTGAAGAGATTTCTAGACTTTCCCATTCTATTGGCTTTCTCTCTTTCTGTCAGTTGACCTCTTAGAAAGGCTTTCTTATCTCTCCTTGCTATTCTTTGGAACTCTGCATTCAGATGGATATATCTTTCATTTTCTCCTTTGCCTTTAGTTTCTCTTATTTTCTAAGATATTTTTAAGGCTTCCTAAGACAATCATGTTGCCTTTTTTTGCATTTCTTTTTCTTGAGGATGATCTTGATCACAGTTTCCTGTACAACATCATGAACCTCTGTCCATAGTTCTTCAGGCACTCTCTCTGTCAGATCTAATCCCTTGAATCTATTTGTCACTTCCACAGTATAATAATAAGGGATTTGATTTAGGTCATGCCTGAATGGTCTAGTGGTGTTCCCTACTTTCTTCAATTCAAGTCTGAATTTGACAATAAGGAGTTCATGATCTGAGTCACAGTCAGCTCCCACTCTTGTTTTTGTTGACTGTATAGAGCTTCTCCATCTTTGGATAAAAAAATAGAATCAGTCTGATTTTGGTATTGACCATCTGGTGATATTCATGTGTAGAGTTATCTCTTGTGTTGTTGGAATATGGTATTTGCTATTACCAGTGCATTATCTGCTAGGCTTTGCCCTGCTTCATTTTGTACTCCAAAGCCAAAGTTGCCTGTTACTCCAGGTATCTCTTGACTTCCTGCTTTGTCATTCCAGTCCCCTATGATGAAAAGGACATCTTTTTCTTGCTGTTAATTATAGAAGGTCTTGTAGGTCTTCATAGAACTGTTCAACTTCAGCTTCTTCGTTTTAGTGGTTTGGGCATAGAGTTGGACTACTGTGATACTGAATGGTTTGCCTTGGAAATGAAGAGAGACCTTTCTGTCATTTTAGAGACTGCACCCAAGTACTGCATCTTACACTCTTTTGTTGACTAGGAGGGTTATTCCAGTTCTTTTAAGGCATTCTTGCCCACAGTAGTAGATGCAAAGGCTATCTGAATTAAATCCACCCATTCTAATCCATATTTCACCGATTCCTAAAATTTTGACATTCACTCTTTTCACCTCTTGTTTTACCACTTCCAATTTACTTTGATTCATGGACCTAATGTTACAGATTTCTATGCAATGTTGTACTTCTCAGCATTGGACTTTACTTCCATCACCAGTCACATCCACAGCTGGGTGTTGTTTCTGCTTTGGCTCAGCTTCATCATTCTTTCCTGAGGTGTTTCTCCACTCTTCTCCAGTAGCATATTGGGTATGTAAGGACCTGGGGAGTTCATTGTTCACTGTCATATCATTTCACCTTTTCATAGTGTTCATAGGATTCTCAAGGCAATACCAAAATGATTTGCCTTTCATTTCTCCAGTGAATTAGCTGATTTACAAGGGAAGCTCAAGAATACTGGAGTGGATATTCTCCAGCTGATCTTCCCTACCCAGGAATAGAACAGGGGTCTCCTGCATTGTAGGCGAATTCTTTACCAACTGAGCTATCAAGAAAGCCCCTCCAGTGGACCACACTTTGTCAGAATTCTCCACCACGACCCATTCATATTGGGTGGCTCTACACGGCATGGCCCATAGCTTCATTGAATCAGACAAGGCTTTTATTCATGTGATCAATTTGATTAGTTTTCTGTGATTGTGGTTTTCATTTTGTCTGCACTAACAGACATGGTAATTTTGAGGCCAGCTTTTCTCATTAGAGACATGTCAATGTTCACTAAAGACAGGCTTTGTTGGCTAACATTCAGGACTTGCTGGGTGAAGTCATCAGGGGCTTCTATATGTGCTATCTTCCAGGAAGTATGTAATTTTGAGTCTATATTCAACAGATTATGATCGTGACAAGCGTTTGGTTGTTCATGGGTTCTGTACATGGTGTTTTACAAATGACTGCTGCATTTCAGACATGCCCCCTTGACCTTGAGGGCTCATTACTCAACATCTCTGGAACATGTCTGGTGGAGTCATCTTTGAACTTAAATGCCACAGTGGAAGGAAAACAAGTCTGTGATTTGTAGCTTCTTTTTATTTTCAGTCAAAGCGTGCATTCAAGCTTGGTCACTGACTTTATTCACCAGATTGAGACTCTGTCAAAAACTAAAGTCATTCTCATGAGGTCAAGTCATGATCTCTAAGGACAGTCAAGCGTTTGCCAGTTATGCCCTACCCTGGCTGTGAGAGTCTCCATTCACATCAGTAAACTTTACTGCCTGCTTTCTCTTCAGTCACAAGGACGTGAAGAATCCACCCCACAGATGCTTAACTGGTCAAGGCTGGTCTTTGACTGATCTTGAGAACATAAGGATCAGGGCTCTGAGGGACACTTCTACCACTTCACATATGCAGGCTCTACTCCACCTCTATGACTCGTTTGACTGTGTGGGATTTGTATATAAGTACCAGTCTGAGAAGGATGTGGCCACCTCAA
This sequence comes from Litocranius walleri, assembly GCA_006410535.1. Taxonomy (NCBI): domain Eukaryota; kingdom Metazoa; phylum Chordata; class Mammalia; order Artiodactyla; family Bovidae; genus Litocranius; species Litocranius walleri. Next base: position 358,451 of record SJYG01001103.1, read on the forward strand.
ACTTCTTCCCATAATCTGAAGGAGCACAGTGCTTCTCTGGACTCCTGCTACATCACTCAGAGCACCCAAAGCCACTATTTCAGGAATAGAAGGGGAAGATCTTGGGGTTCTTCTGTAGAGTGTTCTCCACAGAAAACGAGGTGATCTATATCTAAGCCCTGCATTAAGTAAGAAATACATCACAAAGAAGGAGGACATACATTTTTGTCTCCTACACACCCAACTTGCTAGCTCCATTAGTGTCTCATGAAGGAAATCTTGGATAGCTGCTACCCTAAGCAGAAACTCTCTCTAACCACTGCTCATCCATTTGTGTAATTAAAGCACCCAACCCAGTAATCAAGCTGAATTTCATTGAAGGGTAAATCCTCTCCTTCCCATGGCTTGCACTGGCTTCTGCTGAAGGCTGAGCAATGTGGACAGTGCTGCTTCCATCGTTGTACCCCTGCCCTCGCCTTCTCCTCCTCCAGCCACTGGCCTTGCTTCTGACTCCTCCTTGGTTGGAGGAGAGAGAAGAAACCACTGAAGACAAGTTCAGTGCAATCTGGCTTTTGGGGAATGGAGATGCACTTAGTGGCTCTTTTCCTCATGGGGCCCCATTAATGACTCTGCAGAGATCCTCCCCTGGAAATCTACCATTACATGTCCAACTAGTAACTGCTATCTGCCCTCCAGCTGGTCATTTCAACTCCAGTTCCTGGCAGACTTGGGATCCCTGGTAGATGTCCAGTCAATTTCCCTTCAAGCTGGCTTTGGCTGGCTCCCTCCTGTGTGGCCTACAGCTGATTTGTGGGAAGCACATACTTGGGTCCCACAGTCAGTGAGAGTTATGATTGCTTCAAATCAGCCTCCTCAGTCTTTATCCCATGGCACATGGCCACATCTTTTATATTTCCCTCAAGAGCATCTGGCTCTAAAGTTTCACTCCAGAGGACACTGGTTATATCCCCCAGGAATCTCTTACCAAGCAGCCCTCATATCCTCAGGCAACACCAGGATCCAGGTGCCGGGGTCCAGCCCCAGTGGATCCAGGGTGATTTGAAGGGGAGACGAATAGGTAAGGAAAAATTTAGTTAGTTAGAGATATAAGATTAGATTAGGAATAAATAGTGTAGTAGGAAAATTAAGTGGAGAAAAGAGGCTGAATAACTTGGTTTCATGGAAAGCCAATAAAATTCCACACAAGGAACTTGCATCACTTGCATCATCTACATTAGGCCACTGGTGCCCGTTTGAATATCGGAGAGTGCCCTGCCTTGGGTTCTCTCTCTTACAGATCTTAAAAGCCGGTACAAGTAAGTAGACATAGTGAGCCTCCACATTCCAAGGGAATTCAGCCGAAAAAGGGGAGAAAAGAATGACATGGGGAAGCCCGGTATCGGTGCACGACTCCAAAAACTATTTTTTAAAATCAGCTTATATACCCCAAGTTGTACATAATGGAATATGCAGAGTTATGCAGGGGCAGCAGTCCTGACCCTCACTGAGACAAGGCTTTCTTTTTGCATACCTCCCGTATACAAAAGGTCTCAGGTGGTTTACATGATCTTCTGGCCAAGAGGCTTGTTAACAATTTTTATGGCTTTCTTCCTGGATAATTGTCTATCAAACCAGAAAACTCCTTTTCCCTAGAAGTGTTTTTTCTTTACTCTGCATCACCTCAAAGTACTAAATAAAGTTACATTCTGGTAGAACAAAAGTGCAGTGGGTTATAACAAAGAAAGTACTTAACTCAAAGATCTAATGTTGCTAATATCAGGTCTACTACCTGTTTTTCTATATACCAACTATATCTAAAAATGAAGGATATGAAAATTTGGCAGCAAGTATTGGCTCAACAAATGAAACTTTTAATCAGTCCTATTCTAATGATTTTGACTCCTGGGAAGCCCCTACATTCCTAAGACGTTTTAAGTTTCCTGTGCCTCCTGTGGTCAGGAGGCCTCAAACAATCACATACACAGCTGTACGAGTCCTGCAGGCAGGCTAGAAAGCCATCAGAGGGGTTTTTGGATTGAAACACTCGTATTAAGCCCAGGAGATTTATTATCTAAAAGCTCTAAATTAATTTTTTTCCAAAAAAGGTGGGGGGAGGGGACAGCCCCCTGTTAATGAGAGAAGAGTAGATGGAAAGCATAACACAGTAAAGCAGGCAGACTCTGGTCTTGGGGGGTGGATGCTCAGGAAATTCCAGGGGGAACCCATGAAGCTTGATCACATCCTTGCATTTTGTCAGGCTTCCTTCCTCATGACCTTGTCATGAGCAGGATTCCTTACGCTGGCCCCCAGCACCCAGAGGGGCCAGCTTATTGCTGTGAGGTAAGAGAGAACTTGTCCTGTTGGGTAGAGCACAAGAGGATTCCTCATGGAGCCTACCTTATGAAATGTCATGCTTACAGAGAGATTACCCTCTTGACTAGAGGAGCCACTACTCTAGGTGTAACCCCCCCAAATTTGCCAATCCTGAAGGTTGTTGTCCTTCCAATTAAAGTGTCCTCTTTTAGAAAGCTTTTCCTCATAGCTCAACTGGTAAAAAATACGCCTGCAATCCAAGGAGACCCTGGTTTGATTCCTGGGTTGGGAAGATCCACTGGAGAAGGGAAAGGTCACCCACTCCAGTATTCTGGCCTGGAGAATTCCATGGATTACAGTCCACGAGGTCGCAAAGAGTTGGACACGACTTAGCCACTTGCACTTTCACTTTCCTCTTGAACTCCTCAGATACCTACTGAATTATTTGAAGAACTATGTCTCACAGAACTGGTTACCACCTGTTTCCTTTCAAGTTCTACACAAACCTTTTAGTACATAAGACTGGAATGTGGGGATGTTGTCAGTACTGAATCAGTCGAAATGACCGATGTTAAAAATATCCTGCCACATTCACTTAGGCCTCTCACATAAACTTCAGTTCAAAATTTCAATGTCAGACCCTCTCTTTAACTCTGATACTCAGCTTGTCACAAATCTAATTGAATGCTGACATTCCTGAGTCTACTCTGATGGTCTTGCCTGCAGACCCTAACTTTCCTCTTTCTGAAAAGAAAGGGGCGTATCATCCCATCACCCACATAAACACAAACTATACATTCTTCAGAGTAGACCTAAAGCCCAGAATTCTTCCTCAAGTCTTCTCCTATGAATCCTACTTTCCCCAGCCACAGATTACGGCTATGGCATGTTTCAACCACAGCAATAGTACACACAATGAGTGCTGGAACTTCTTGAGACTTCAGGGTTCAGAACCACCTTCAGGGAAACCTGGGATATAATGAAAGTGAAGATAATCTAATGGTTAAGAATTCATGCATCAAGGAAAAGATGATGCCTATATGACTTATTTGAATTACTCATTTTCCTTCTGAGTATGTTTTACCTTCAAAAATAGAACTTAGATTTGGGAGAAAAGAAATCAACTCCTTTAAGTTGCATCTTCATTAGGTCCTAACACAAGCCTAGAAACACACAAGGTGACTTACTTCATAATGCCTCTGCAAATCTCTGAGAGACCATATCATCCGAATGGTTCATAAAGGAAATATGTCTGGGCATTGCACGATTGTTTGCTCTCTAGAGATAACATTGCACTGATGAATCACTCACGAGGAACTAGCTAGAAACATAAGATTCTGTTATAGCAAATAGCAATTGGGGCCCGCGGTGTTATTTCACATATACTATGAATGTTTCTCACAACAGACTTCCCTTGCACATTGTCTTACTCCATTTATAGTATTTGTGATGAACCTTAGAATGAGCAGGTATTTGAGATGTTATTTTCTCCATATTTAATCTCCAGGAAGTGGCAACCCACTCCAGTACTCTTGCCTGGAAAATCCAATGGACGGAGGAGCCTGGGAAGTTGCAGTCCATGGGGTCGCAGAGAGTCAGAAACAACTGAGCAACTTCACTTTCCTTTTCTTTTCCCTGTGTCCCTAAGTTTCAGGGATGTAGTAAACACTCTGTCACTTTCAGAGACAAAACAAAGGGTAACTGTACAAATTCCAGATATCTGAGTTTGAGTAATCTACCATATTTATTTTAATATTAACTCATCTCTCTATCACTGAAGTTTTGTAATGATTTTAGCAAGATAAAAACTTTAATGTGCTCACTGCCAAGGTCACAGTCTATGAGGTTAAAATCTTCCCAGAGATTTCAACAGTCACGTGAGAATTTCCTCCTTTCAGAGGATTGACAGGAAAATAAATAAATAAATAAAAATAAATCAGAGAATGTTTTCAAATAGAAAAAGAAGTATGTATCATAAGATGTATCTGTCAGAATTCTAGCAGAAAAAGATGGTCTATAGTGATATATTTGAAGCAGAATCTAGTGAAGAGGCTTCCTATGAGCGATGGATACAAGGTTTGGAAATGACAGGGAGAGGTCCAGTAACAGTGAGGAAATTTTATCACTACCCTAAGTGGTGAACAAAGGTGGAATCCAGAAGGAGAGTTGGGTGAAGAGATGTCAAGGAGAAGAGCTATGACCTACAACTTAGTGTAGCAACCACTCAGAGATGACCCTGCAGGGAGAGAGGCAGGAGAACAGATATACTGATCTTGCTTTTCTACCTTCAAGAGATCTCCTGCTTGGATTTCCTTTGGCAGAAACCAAGCAGAGGACCGACAGCAAGAGACCCACTGATGTAATCCATGCAGATCAGCCTCCCAAGCAACAAGCTAGATTGAAGGGGAGAGGGGCATGAAGTGTGGGTGTGCAGGGGCAAACGAAACTATCTGATAGAGAAGACATTTTTATATTACAGTTAGGAGCACTTGAAGTTAGGGCAGTACCTTAAAAGAGGGTGAGAGCCCACTGGTGGGGTTGGACCCGTGTCTTGTGAAAGTTTCCTAGTTGGGAGGACTTGTGCCTCTGCTCTGGCGGATGGAACTGGATGTTGTCTCTCTGAAGGGCAGTGCTGTGTCTAGCAGTGTGTGTTCGGGTGTCTATGGACTTGATATGTTTTTGGGCAGTCATTCTGCTAATGGTCAGGGTTGTGTTTCTATTTTGCAAATGGTTTGGTGTGAAGTGTCCAGGACTGGAGTTTTCAGGTCTTTGGGTGGGCCTGGGTCTTAGTGTTGATATGGAAGCCTTTGGGAGAGCTCCTGTCGATTAATGTTCCATTAGCAAATGTGCTGTTTGATGCAGAGACCTCAAATCCCTAGGCTGTGCTCTGTGACAACCAACAGTGGTAGAAGGGGGGTTCAAGAGGGAGGGGACCTATGTGTACCTATCACTGATTCATGTTGATATATGGCAAGAACCAACATAATACTTGAAAGCAATTTCTTCCAATTAAAAAAATAAAGCTGTCTAAAAAGATCAAACTGGTGCCTTTGAAAGAACTTTAACTTTAAAAGCAAGCAGATCTGTGTTAAAATTCAGCTCCATTTATCACTAGACAAGCATTCAAATGGCTCTAGTCAAATCATTATATTCCTGAGACTCACTGTCATATTTTCTATTGGTTATTATCCAAATTAAATTCAATAAAATAACATATAAAATATTTTTGTATAGAAGAACAGTCATGTTAATCTGTACTATACTTAAATGGCATTGACAGAAAAAAATGAGATATATTTAATAGCAGAAAGAGGAGAGAAAAAAACAACAAGAGAATATGCCAACTTCCACGTCTCCATGAACCACAGAATAATGGTGCCAGAGAAGCCCATGTTGCACAAACAAACTTCTCATAGGTGTGGATTGAAATAACACACCAGTTATACATCAGTGGGGCCTACACTTAACATGGGCAAGGTTTCTTATTTGAATTTTCCAAAATTGAATATTTGAACTCTACAAAATGGATCATTACCCGGTTATGTCAATTATATAAACTCTTAAATTCATTGGCATGTGTGGAAGGACAGGTAGGAGCCAGGAGTGCTGGGGAATAAGGAACATATTTAATTCTGGTTAACTCTCACTGCATGGATTTCCTAGATGATGTTAGTGGTGAAGAACCACTGCCTCCCCCCCCCCCCCCCCCCCCCCCCCCCCCCCTTCCAGGGGTGGGGGGTGGGCACCTCAGATCTGACCTCCTGCAGTCTACACCAGCCTGGCCCCTAGCCTAGCTGTTCCTCAGACACACCCGGACCTCTGAAATCTCCCCGTCTTTGCCTGTCCGACCCCACCTCCAGGACCAGCTTAGACATCGCCCCCGCCAGCCAGCCTTCCCCAGATGTCTGCGTCCCCTGGGAGGCCCACTCACCCCTTCCTCCCTTCCCTGTGCTCACCACTGCCTCCCCCCCCCCCCCACCAATATAGGAGTTGTAAGTGGTGTGGGTTTGATCCCATGGTCAGGAAGATCCCCTGCAGGATGGTATGGCAGCCCACTCCAATATTCTTGCCTTGAGGATCCCACAGACAGAGGAGCCTGGTGGGCTACAGTCCACAGAGTTGCAAAGAGTCAGACAGGACTGAAGCAAATTAGCATGTGAGCATGCAGCCCTCACTGCATAACAAACCATCCCAAAACATAGTGGTTTAAAACAACAGCAATCATTTATTTTTCTCATGAATCTGCAGTTTGGGCAGGACCTCATGGGGATGGCTCATCTTTACTCTTTGCAGTTTCATCAGTTGGCAGCTGGAGAATCCACTCTGTGTTGTCTCACCTGCAAGGCCAGCAAGCTGATTCTGGATGCAGATGAAATATCAGCCAGAGGAGTGGATCAGTGACTTCAGGCTCTCATTATGGGGGCGACTTGGGCTTCTACTCAGGCTTCCTCACAAAAGGTTGGGCAAATTCTAAGGGTAACCGTTGTAGAAGAGCAAGGAGGCATTTTCCCTATCTAATCTTAGAAGTTACATGGTGTTGCTTTAACCACCCACTATTTATCAAAGCAGTCACAAAGTCCCTCCAATTCCAAGGTAGGGACATAGACCCAAAGCTCAAGGGAGAGAGATCATAAGAGGAAGTCAGATTGTAAAAAGTCAGAAAATATGGTTTTAACAATCTTTGGAAACTATAAACTACCATATTAAAAAGTTATAGGAAAATGAGGAGTACAACTTGGGCCATATTTTTGAAAGCATATTTTTAATCATGTTGAATGCACCTTGAAATACATTTATCTCAGCTTCTTCCCTTATGTTTTTCATTCGTTCATCATGCTTCTGCATTAGCAACTTTATTTGTTTCTCCTTTTCTTCTGGTGGTTTATGGGCATATTTCTTTTCTACTAGTTTAATTTTGTTTTGTAAATCATCAGCATAGACTTTCTTCAAGCATTCCTCCTGCTGTCTCAGCTTTCGGTCCATGTCCTTGTAAATGGGGTCAGAAAAGTAAGCCCCCTGGTTGTTCTGCACCATCTTGTCTATCAGCTCCAGCAGCTCCTGCGCCTGAGCTTCCTTCTCAGCCTGCTCTGTGTATCTGCTGTTGCTGATGGCATAGCGGCGCTCCCCACACTCCTGGAGGAGGCTTCGCAGGTTTACATCTGCGTCCTTCAAAAAGTCGCTCAGGCTCTGGTCCCCTAGTTCATCTCTGCGGGTGAATAAGATGATCATATACTTCATGGCTGCTTTCCCAAAGAGATTCTTCACCAACGCCACGGTTTGCTGCTCTTCTTCTGTGTGGTGGCCCAGCCTCAGACGATGGCGTGAGGCCTGGGACAGGAGGCGAGGCCACATCGGCTGATTTCCCTGTAGGTGGTGTTCAGGCTTTCCTTGGTGTCAAAGAGCCCTGGGGTGTCAACAATGAGAAGCTCTCTCTCCTTCGGATTCCGGGATGCTTTCTGACAAGTTTTGTTAACAGCTTGGGCAGCAATCTCAGACTCGAATACTTTTCCCCCGCCACCCCGAGGATGGTATTTGCAGTCGTAGTTTTCCAACTTCCGGTCTTCCCTACCCGCAAGATCTTCAAAGCATTGTTCGGCGTGGCAGCCATGTTTATATCAAGAGACTTGCGCACATGTACCCACACCACCTTAAGAAAGGATCAATTTAGGTAAATAGGAGGAAGGATCCATTTAGGTAAGAAGGCAATAGCACCCCACTCCAGTACTCTTGCCTGGAAAATCCCATGGACGGAGGAGCCTGGTGGGCTGCAGTCCATGGGATCACAAAGAGTTGGACACTTCGGACCGACTTCACTTTCAGTTTTCACTTTTCACTTTCATGCATTGGAGAAGGAAGTGGCAACCCACTCCAGTGTTCTTACCTGGAGAATCCTAGGGACGGGGGAGCCTGGTGGGCTGCCATCTGTGAGGTCGCACAGAGTTGGACACGACTGAAGCGATTTAGCAGCAGCAGCAGCAGCAGCAGCAGCAGGTAAGTATGAGCCATTCTCACTCTCTTTCCCCCCTCCCCTTCTTTTCCTCTCTGTAAGTTTCTAATATTCTATTAAGCATATTATCCCCGGTAGAGACAGAAAATTTAAAGAGTTGAATTGTTACTGAAGAAATAATCAAGTAGTTAGAGTTTCCCCACAAAAGTGTCAGGTCCTGATGGTTTCACAGGGAACTCATGAAACCTTTAAAAACCTGATAATCTCAGTGCTACTCAAACTATTCCTAATCACATAGCAATGAAAGAAAACGTTCAATTTGTTCTGTGAAGCAAGTGTCATGTTGATTCCAAAAGCTAACAAAGCTTTCACAATAAGTAAAACTATAGATATGTCTCATGTATAAATATTGATACAAAAATCCTAAATAAATTATTAGCCGTGAAAAGCAGTATCACATGAGTAAGTATGATTGTTTCAGAAATACTAGGGTGATTCTACATGAGGATTTTGATTGTTACAATACACCCCATTAAGAGATTAAGAAGAAAAGTAACTAGGTGTAGAAGAGTCATTTGGCCAAATTCAATCCTGATTCATGTTTAAAGCAGCTCATCAAATTTGAATTAATTCTTTAACATGATTATATATATATATAAATTTAAATTTTTTGATCACTTGTTTTTTCATGCAACTAAAATCGCTTGTTGTTCATGCACTAAGTTGTGTCCGGCTCTTTTGTGACCCCATTTACTATAGCTTGCCTGGCTTCTCTGTCCGTGGCATTTCCCGAGCAAGAATACTACAGTGGGTTGTCATTTCCTTTTCCAGAGTATCTTCCTGACCCAGGGATCTAACCCAAGTCTCCTGCATTGGCAGGCAGATTCTTTGCCATTGAGCCACCTGGGCCCTGATAGCTCAGTTGGTGAACCAACTGGGATGTAATAGCTCAGCTGGTAAAGAATCTGCCTGCAATTCAGGAGACCCTGGTTCAATCCCTGGATTGGGAAGATCCCCTGGAGGAGAGAAAGACTACTCCCTCCAGTATTTTGGCCTGGAGAATTCCATGGACTGTATAGTCCAGGGGTTTGCAAAGAGTTGGACATGATTGAGTGACTTTCAATTTTCACACCTGGGAAACCCAGCAACTAAAGCAGTTGATTATAAAATTTATTTGGATGAATCAAAACTTAGCCCGGGCAATGAAGCAAAAAGAAAAAACAAAGAAAAAAAGCAAGATTAGCTTTACCAGATAGTAAAATACAACAGTTTCTGTAGTTAGAGCAGTATGATGTTGGTGCATGGATAGAGAGACAGTGAAACAAAAACAGAAAATTCACATATAGGCAAAATTGATCACACTATATTCATTTATGTTCAAATCATTTACATTATACTACATTTATAGTCATTAAGGTAGTGTCTCACATCAATGTGAAGAAAGAGGGACTAAATAAGCAATATTGAAATAACCATATAGAAAAAATAAAACTACATCCATTTTCTTCATGCCTTTCACACTCCAAGTAGATTAGAAATTTAACTACAAAAAGTTAATCCATATAAATAATAGAAGAAAATGGCTAAATCTTTGTAACCTAGTTATAGGTAAAATATTTATAAGATTTTAAATAGAGTAAGAAAAGAGACTCCTAAATTTGATTACATAAAAACCAAACAGATATTATGGGGATAAAACCCACCATACACAAAACATAAATGTCAACTAGGGGAAAAATTATTCCTGCTTATATAAAAGAGGGGCAATTTACCTTTTATACAAATAATATTTTTACAGATGGTTGATAAGCACATGAAAAGATGCTCAGCATCACTAACTACTCAAGAAATGCAATCAAAACTACATTATGTATCACCTCACAGCTGTCAGAATCGCCATCATCAAAAAGTTTACAAATAATCAATGCTGGAGAGAGTGTGCAGAAAAGGGGACCCTCCTCCACTGTTGGTGGAAACATAAATTGGTATAGCCTCCATGAAGAACAGTATGAAAGACCCTTAAGAAACTAGAATAGAGTTGCCATATGATTCAGCAATCCAACTTCTGGGCATGTTATCAAGATAAAACTCTAATTTGAAAAGATACTTGTAGCCTTATATTCAGAGTAGCACTATTTACAATAGCCCAGACATGGAAACAACCTAATTGTTCATCTACAGATGAATGTGTAAAGAATGGTGGTTTGTACATACAATGGGATATTACTCAGCCATAAAAGAGAATGAAATATTGCCATTTGCAGCAACATGGATGAAATGAGATGCTTTCATACTGAGTGAAGTAAGTTAGACAGAAAAAAAAATATTACATGGTACAGTTTATATGTGAAATCTAATAAAATAAATGACCTTATTTATAAAACAGGAACAGACTCACTGACACAGAAAACAAACTTATTATTACCAAATAGGAGAGTCAGGGAAAATTGATAAATTAGGACTATCAGATTTATGGATGCATACTTTGACTGTGTGGATCACAATAAACTGTGGAAAATTCTGAAAGAGATGGGTATACCAGACCACCTGACCTGCCTCTTGAGAAATCTATATGCAGGTCAGGAAGCAACAGTAAGAACTGTTGTGGAACAATAGACTGGTTCCAAATAGGAAAAGGAGTACGTCAAAGCTGTATGTTGTCACCATGCTTATTTAACTTCTATGCAGAGTATATCATGAGAAATGCTGGGCTGGAGAAGCACAAGCTGCAGTCAAGATTCCTGGGAGAAATATCAGTAACCTTAGATATGCAGATGACACCAGCCTTATGGCAGAAAGGGAAGAGGAACTAAAAAGCTCTTTGATGAAAGTGAAAGTGGAGAGTGAAAAAGTTGGCTTACAGCTCAACATTCAGAAAGCTAAGATCATGGCATCTGGTCCCATCACTTCATGGACATAGATGGGGAAACAGTAGAAACAGTTGCAGACTTTATTTTGGGGGCCTCCAAAATCACTGCAGATGGTGATTGCAGCCATGAAATTAAAAGACACTTACTCCTTGTAGGGAAAGTTATGACCAACCTAGATAGCATATTCAAAAGCAGAGACATTACTTTGCCAACAAAGGTCCATCTAGTCAAGGCTACAGTTTTTCCAGTAGTCATGTATGGATGTGAGAGTTGGACTGTGAAGAAGGCAGAGTGCTGAAGAATTGATACTTTTGATCTGTGATGTTGGAGAAGACTCTTGAGAGTCCCTTGGACTGCAAGGAGATCCAACCAGTCCATTCTGAAGGAGATCAGCCCTGAGTTTTCCTTGGAAGGAATGATGCTAAAGCTGAAACTTCAGTACTTTGGCCACCTTATGTGAAGAGTTGACTCATTGGAAAAGACTCTGATGCTGGGAGGGATTGGGGGCAGGAGGAGAAGGGGATTACAGAGGATGAGATGGCTGGATGGCATCACCGTCTTAATGGACAGGTGTTTGAATGAACTCTGGGAGTTGGTGATGGACAGGGAGGCCTGGCATGCTGCGATTCATGGGGTTGCAAAGAGTTGGACAAGACTGAGTGAATGATCTGAACTGAAACACTATATATAAAATACATAAGCAACAAGGATTTACTGTATAATAAAAGGGCTATAACTAAAAAATTGTAATAACCTATAATGGAAAAGAATCAGAATATCTATCGATCTGTCTATCTATATAACTGAATCACTTTTGTGCAATTATAGTAAATAGACTCAGTTCAGTTCAGTTGTGTCCATCACCAACTCCCAGAGTTCACTCAAACTCTTGTCCATCAAGTTGGTGATGCCATCCAGCCATCTCATCCTCTTGTCATCCCCTTCTCCTCCTGCCCCCAATCCCTCCCAGCATCAGAGTCTTTTCCAATGAGTCAACTCTTCACATAAGGTGGCCAAAGTACTGAAGTTTCAGCTTTAGCATCATTCCTTCCAAGGAAAACTCAGGGCTGATCTCCTTCAGAATGGACTGGTTGGATCTCCTTGCAGTCCAAGGGACTCTCAAGAGTCTTCTCCAACATCACAGATCAAAAGTATCAATTCTTCAGCACTCTGCCTTCTTCACAGTCCAACTCTCACATCCATACATGACTACTGGAAAAACTGTAGCCTTGACTAGATGGACCTTTGTTGGCAAAGTAATGTCTCTGCTTTTGAATATGCTATCTAGGTTGAAACACCTCAGTTCAAAAGCATCAATTATTCATTTCTCTGCTTTCTCTAGAGTCCAACTCTCACATCCATACGTGAACACTGGAAAAACCATAGCCTTGACTAGACGGACCTTAGTTGACAAAGTAATGTCTCTGCTTTTCAATATGCTATCTAGGTTGGTCATAACTTTTCTTCCAAGGAGTAAGCGTCTTTTAATTTCATGGCTGCAATCACCATCTGCAGTGATTTTTGATACCCAAAAAATAAAGTCTGACAGTGTTTCTACTGTTTCCCCATCTATTTCCCATGAAGTGATGGGACCAGATGCCATGATCTTTGTTTTCTGAATGGTGAGCTTTAAGCTAACTTTTTCACTCTCCACTTTCAGTTTCGTCAAGAGGCTTTTTAGTTCCTCTTCACTTTCTGCCATAAGGGTGGTGGCTATACTTCAATAAAAACATTTTAGAAAACAAACAATATCTGAAAGTAGAGAAACAAAAGACCCATAACTCAATAGAAAATGGGGTAAGAGATTGAAGGAACAAGTTCAAGAAAAAAATGTAAATATCTCTTTAATATAGAAAAAGATATTAACATTCACTCATAATAGTGAAAAATATATCATAACATAGAAAACCATAAAATTAATTATTAATGTTGATAAGTTGTTGTTGAATTACGACGCCAGGATTCTTGGCCCCTGGAGGAGAAGAATTCAATCCGAGGCCAGAGACGAGGCTTGATCGCTCAGAGCTTTTGTGTAACAAAGTTTTATTAAAGTATAAAGGAGATAGAGAAAGCTTCTGACATAGGCATCAGAAGGGGGCAGAAAGAGTACCCCCCTGCTAGTCTTTAGCTGGATGTTATATAGTCATCAGCAGTCTGTTAATGAAAGAAAGGAATGTCTCAAAACTCAGAATGGCACCAGGCCCCTCACCCATAAGATGTATTTTGGGATAACCTTGCCTCCAAATGGTTTATCTTGCACCATAAAATGATTAACTTGAATCTTGAAGAAGGGCAAAGCACCATACAAATAGTTTCATTTACATAGATTAGAGGAACAATATCGGAGTATAACGTATTGGTTTATCAAGTAGGTTCTAAGCCCAAAAGGCAGAACTGACTTGAAGACAGAATTTGGGGTAAATGTAGAGTACATTAGCATAGTTTAAGATAAACATTTCCATAAGAAAAAGGCAATGGTTAACTTCAGGTGAAACCAGGTATCATTATGACAACACAGAATTTTAAGAGAAACCTCCTTTTAAATTTGTATAGAGAAGGAAAAAGTATCGCTAGTTTGTTTCCTCCTGCCGCTTAAGAGAGATGAAATGTCTGACACTCGCAGGCTATTTGCTCCATTTGGAGACCCCTGGCCTTCCTGCCTGTTACCCTCTCAATGTTATACTATGATATCATTTCTAATGTACAGATTTGGCAAAAACTTGAAAGTTTGATGACACAATCTATTGGTAAACGGTGTAGCGGAGGGACTCCCTGGTGGCCCAGTGGTTAAGAATCCGCCTTACAATGCTGAGGATGCAGGTTCTACCTCTGGTTGGGGAACTAAGATCTCACATGCCATGGAGGAACTAACCCTACCACAACCAGAGTGTCAACGTGTCCCAAGGAAAGATCCCACATGAGGCAACAAAGTTTCCACATGCTGCAACTAAGCAGGCAAATAGATAAATAAATATTTAAAAATAAGAGGTTTAGGGAAAATAAGTTCTCTGCTGCATTACTATTGGGAAGAGAAAAACATTCTAAAAGAAACAAAGAAGTTAGCAAGAACTTGCTACAGTGCATATGCATTTACCCTTTGATTATCAATCACAATTTTAAGATTTATCCCAAAGGTACACTGACAAAAATAAACAAACAAACCAAAAACAGAAGAACATTATGCAGAAGGCTGTTAACTACACCACTATTTGAAACCTCAAAAGACCAAAAACTTATCATATGCCCATCATTAAGGACCTAATGGAATTAACTAAAGTATATTCACCCAGTGAAGAACTAGCCAATTGTAAAAAGGAATGATGTATATCTCTATATTGCAGTATGGAGACATCTCCAGAGTATATGATTAAGAAAAAAAAAAAAAGGCAAAGTGAAGAAAATAATGTTCAGTTTACTAGCATTTCTCTGACAAGGAGGAATATGAACTACATATATAAAATGTAGTATATGTGTTTTTCATTTATCTATAAAAACAATAGCAGAATAATCTGAAAACTAAACAAACAAGTTACTCCTGTGGGGATGGGAAAAAGAGGAAGGCAAAGAGAGGGATAGATGCTGGGAACTAGACTTACATTTCATAGATTTGATCTTGAAAAGAAAAAGTGAAAGTCGCTCAGTCATGTCCAACTCTTTGCGACCCCATGGACTTCATCCATGGAATTCTCCAGGCCAGAATACTGGAGTGAGTAGCCTTTCTTTTCTCCAGGGGATCTTCTCAACCCAGGGATCAAACCCAGGTCTCCCACATTACCGACAGATTCTTTACCAGCTGAACTGATCTTACAACCATATAAATAGTTTACACAACTATACAGCAAAAATTGTATTTCAGAATACTAGTAAAAATCAAAAGAAGCAAGCAAGCCTAATTGTATTTTGTGTTGTGAATGAACCACACAAAAGACTGTTCCAAGAGACTTGACA
Organism: Litocranius walleri; assembly: GCA_006410535.1. Lineage (NCBI taxonomy): Eukaryota > Metazoa > Chordata > Mammalia > Artiodactyla > Bovidae > Litocranius > Litocranius walleri. Next base: position 373,508 of record SJYG01001103.1, read on the forward strand.
AAGCAGTCATTTCTTTGTCCATCCCCAGTGGGATATATTTAACTTCTCCCACTACTCTCCCTCCAGAAAAACCTGCAAAAAATTATTTTCAGGAATCCTATTGTTGGTTGTGTGTGTTTGTATAGTTTTGAACTTCATTGAAAAAGCATAAAAACAACAAGCCCTGTAGCGATGAGCACCCTCAGTGCCAGATTTCAGTCTTGAAATACCACTTACCACCAAAAAAATTAGTTGATTTACAACCAACTCTTGCCTGGAAAATCCCATGGATGGAGGAGCCTGGTGGGCTGCAGTTCATGGGATCACGAAGAGTCGGACACGACTGAGCGACTTCATTTTCACTTTTCACTTTCATGCATTGGAGAAGGAAATGGCAACCCACTTCAGTGTTCTTGCCTGGAGAATCCCAGGGACGGAGGAGCCTGATGGGCTGCCATCTATGGGGTCACACAGGGTCGGACACGACTGAAGCGACTTAGCAGCAGCAGCAGCATACTGCAATATAAAATAGAAACTAAAAAAAAAAGAGATTTAGAATAGGTGGCCTCTATTTGCCTTCCAACTCTAAAGACCTGCATTGGGAATGCATTTCTTCTTAAGAGAAATGTCTGGATTATCAAGTGTACTCAATGTCTATCCCCACAACAACTGGATGGAAGGTGTAGTATTCAGCAAAAGATTGTCATGTTAAAATGAGATGCTTCGATATTATGCTAACAAACATCCTTACTCCCCTCCCTACTCTCCACCACTCCCGCTCTGGCAGTATCTTCTTGGCAGAGTTGCTTGCACAGCACGTGGTCCCTTCTCAGTCCAGAATCCATACCCTCTCCAACTCCAGGTAACCTACTGCCCCTACAGCTCTGTGCTCTGGAGCCTGTTCTTAGCCAGGCTCACCTGCTTTAAAGACTTGATGAGCTGTCAAGTTTCCTTCAGAGCAGCTGTTTGAGCACCTGCTTTTGCTTAAACTGCTGCACCTATGAGACCTCAGAGCCAGGAAGCAAATTGGGTTGGGTTAGTGAAGACCCCTTTTTAAAAAAGAGACAGAAATATTGCCCATAAGTAGCACTTAGGTTTGCCAAGTTGGAAGGTTTTTCTCCATGTGCCTGCGGTCACATCAAAATTTCCAAGATTATACTTGTTGTTTGGAGTTATAGTAAATGACTTAAATCTTGCCCAGAAACCCAGACACAGTGTCTGACTGTCTCTCCTGGGAGCTGTGAGAGGCCACAGGGTGCTTCAGGGAAGAAGCTTGCTGTCTCCTGGGGATACTCCCTGTTCTGTTGGATGGAAAGTAGAACTTGTAAGTGACAAACCTAACTATTTAGCTGAAGAGATTTCCAAGCAAAGTGTGGAAGGTGAAGACTGGTTCCTCCTTCTGCTTATAGTGAAAGGCAAAAGGAAAGAGATTGCAGTGATACATCTAGAAGCTGAGGATTGCCAGCAGCCCCAGAAGCCCGGAAGAGGCCAGAAAGGATCTGAGAGCCTTCAGAGAGCACGATTCTGCCACCATCTTGAGTTTGAACTAGAACTGAGGCAATAAATATCTTGCTTTCAAACTCCATAGTTTGTAGTGATCTGTTGGAGCAGCTCTAGGGATCTAATCTATCACCTTTCTCTTTTGCTCTGCCTGTGTTTTGTTCCTTTTACTGACCCACACATTCCTCTCCTGCTTTACAGGGTCCAACGGTGCACGGTTACTAGATTGTATCCTTCTTCACTCCCTACCTACACCTCTGTCCAGGATGGGCCATGGACGTCTCAGGGATGGGAGAGTTGTGGCTTTCTCAGGAGAGTTTAGCTTTCAAATTCTCAGGAGAATCTGTCTTGTTCAACAGTTTAAACAAGAAATCAACTAAAAAAGTGTATAACCTAAGCTGTGAAGCTCACTCAGTCGTGTCCGACTCTTTGCAACCCCATGGACTGTAGCCTACCATGCTCCTCCATCTGTGGGATTCTCCAGGCAAGAATACTAGAGTGGGTTGCCATTTCCTTCTCCAGGAGATCTTCCCAACCCAGGGATCGAACCCGGGTCTCCCGCACTGTAGGCAGATGCTTTACCATCTGAGCCACCAAGGAAGCTGAGAATTAATTTTATTTGAGAATTTGGCCCAGGAGGCAGCCTCTTAGATAGCTCTGAGAGTCCACTCCCAAGAGACAAGGGAAGAGTCACTATGTGTAGGATTTTGCAAGAAACACCAGGTGGTTGGAAACATCAAAAGACTATGGTAAATTACAGAAAATGAGATATCTTCAGTTAGTGAATTTAGTAGTTTTCTGTGTAGGGAAGTTGCAAGAACTGGGCTCTTTGAAATGATTCCTTTGATGTACACTGAGCTATCTGGGGCCAGTATCTGGTGCTTTCACATCGATTGCCCTCAGGGTGCTCCATGGGGACAACTGCAGTGGCTGAGGGCACCACAGCAGGCAGTGGATTTGTCTCCATCTGGAGTCCCCTCCTTGGAAGAAAAACTTGCTCTGGGGAAGAAAAACTATAACAAACCTAGACAGTGTATTAAAAAGCAGAGACTTTACTTTGAGGACAAAGGTCTGTATAGTCAAAGCTATGGTTTTTCCAGTAGTCATGTATGGATGTGAGAGTTGCACAATAAAGAAGGGTGAGTGCTGAAGAATTGATGCTTTTGAACTGTGAAGCTGGAGAAGACTCTTGAGAGTCCCTTGGACAGTAAGAAGATCCAACCAGGCAATCCTCAAGTAAATCAATCCTGAATATTCATTGAAAGGACTGATACTGAAGCAGACACTCCAATATTTTGGCCACCTGATGTGAAGAGGAAAAGACTCATTGGAAAAGACCCTGATGTTGTGAAAGATTGAATGCAGGAGGAAAAGGGGACTGCAGAGGATGGGATAGTTGTATGGTATCATTGACTCAATGGACATGAGTTTGAGCAAACTCTGAGAGATGGCAAAGGATGGGAAGCCTGGTGTGATGGGGTCCATGGGATCACAAAGAGTTGGACACGACTGAGTGACTGAACAATAAAGACAACAGCAGCAATGAGAACATATACCCACACTTCCACTGGCAGGAATTGTGAACCCTGGTCTGCTTATCCACACTGCTTCTCAGAGATTGGTGGTTATAGTTATAAATCTCCAACAGTGGTGAAGAGAACAGTGGTCATAAAAGGGAGGCTACATGAAGGGGTTGGTTTTTGGTGCCCTTGGCTTCAGGGGCCTTGGGGTGAGAGACCACTTCTAGTCCAGGCCTTCTACTCCCAGTATTCCTGAGTCTCAGCAGTCGTGAGAGCGATGGATGGCTACAGACAGTTATAGTATCAGCATTATTTACCACTTGTCTCCAACAATAAGAAAATAAGAAACAAGGAAATGTGTTTTTGTCCCGCATTTTTCTATTACTCTCAGAAAAGGCACAATTCCCTTCCTTATTTGCCTAGAAAAGTTTCTTAGTCCCATACGTCCAAAACCTGTATTTGCTTTGATAACCTCTGAATTCTTAGCCATTCCATGATCCTGATGGTGGAAGAAGAGGCCATTATTGACACTAAAAAGCAATATACCACGACAGTATGATCATTTTAGAAACACTAGGGGGGCTAACATGAAGAAATTGATTCTTAGAATCCATTCTAGTTATAGATTAAGAAGAAAACTAACTAGGTGCAGAAGAGTAATTTGGCCAAATTCAACACTGATTCATGTTTAAGGCAGTTTATAAAATTTACATGAGATATTTCTTTAAGATGTCTTTACATAAATATAAATTTAAAACATTTTTGTCATCACTTATTTTTTCATGCAACTAATATAGTTGATTATAAAGTTCATTTGGATGAAAAAAATAAAAAAGCTAGCCTTGACAACTTGGAGAAGGAAATGTCAACCCACTCCAGTGTTCTTGCATGGAGAATCCCATGGATGAGGGAGCCTGGTGGGCGGCTGTCTATGGGGTCACACAGAGTCAGACATGACTGAAGTGACTTAGCAGCAGCAGCAGCAACAGCATCCTTGAAAATCAAGAAAAAGTATCAATGAAGGAAGACAAGAAAGACCAGAAGATTTACCAGATTGTAGAACATTATCATTTATATAATTAAAGCAATATGGTGCATGAATAGACAGAACAGTGGGACACAAACAAAATTCAGAAAAGGACTAAATTGAGCACAGTATACTCATTTATATTCAGTTCAGTTATATTATGTTACATTTATATTCACTAAAGCAGCATCTTACATCAGTGGGAAAAAAGGTGGACTAATAAGCAATATTGAAATAACTATATAGAAAAATATAAAACTGCATCCATTTCCTGATGCCATTCAAATTCCAAATAAATTAGAAATTTAAATGTCCAAAAATTAATCCATATAAATAACAGAAGAAACATAGGTAAATCTCTGTAATGTGGGGATGGGGGAAAATATGTGCAAGATTTGAAAAAGAGTAAGGAAAGAGAGGAGGAAAGGAAGGCCGAGAGGAACTACTCCACGTTCAAGGTCAGGAGGGATGGCCCTGAGGAGATACACCTTGTCCAAGGTAAGGGGCAGCGGGTGTGCTTTGCTGGAGCAGCCATGAAGAGATACCTCGCATCCAAGGTAAGAGAAACCCAAGTAAGATGGTAGGTGTTGTGAGAGGGCATCAGAGGGCAGACACACTGAAACCATGATCACCGAAAACTAGCCAATCTGATCACACGGATCACAGCCTTGTCTAACTCAATGAAACGAAGCCATGCCATATGGGGCCACCTAAGATGGGTGGGTCATGGTGGAGAGGTCTGACAGAATGTGGTCCACTGGAGAAAGGAATGGCAAACCACTTCAGTATTCTTGCCTTGAGAACCCCATGAACAGTATGAAAAGGCTAAATGATAGAATATTGAAAGAGGAACTCCCCAGGTCGGTAAGTGCCCAATATGCTACCAGAGATCAGTGGAGAAATAACTCCAGAAAGAATGAAAGGATGGAGCCAAGGCAAAAGTGAGAAATAGATTAAAGGCCTAGATCTAATAGAGTGCCTGATGAACTATGGCATGAGATTTGTGACACTGTACAGCAGACAGGGATCAAGATTGTCCCCATGGAAAATAAATGCAAAAGAGAAAAATGGCCGTCTGAGGAGGCCTTACAAATAGCTTTGAAAAGAAGAGTAGCGAAAACCAAAGGAGAAAAGGAAAGAGATAAGCATCTGAATGCAGAGTTCCAAAGAATAGCAAGGAGAGATAAGAAAGCCTTCCTCAGTGATCAATGCAAAGAAATAGAGGAAAAGAACAGAATGGGAAAGACTAGAGATCTCTTCAAGAAAATTAGAGATACCAAGGGAACATTTCATGCAAAGATGGGCTCGATAAAGGACAGAGAGCGTATGGACCTAACAGAAGCAGAAGATATTAAGAGGTGGCCATAATATATAGAAGTGTACAAAAAAATTCTTCACGACCCAGATAATCATGATGGTGTGATCACTCATCTAGAGCCAGACATCCTTGAATGTGAAGTCAAGTGGGCCTTAGAAAGCATCACTGCGAACAAAGCTAGTGGAGGTGATGGAATTCCAGTGGAGCTATTTCAAATCCTGAAAAAGGATGGTGTGAAAGTGCTGCACTCAGTATGCCAGCAAATTTGGAAAACTCAGCAGTGGCCACAGGACTGGTAAAGGTCGGTTTTCATTCCAATCCCAAAGAAAGGTAATGCCAAAAAAATGCTCAAACTACCACACAATTGCACCCATCTCACACACTCATAAAGTAATGCTCAAAATTCTCCAAGCCAGGCTTCAGCAATATGTGAACTATGAACTTCCAGATGTTCAAGCTGATTTTAGAAAAGGCAGAGGAACCAGAGATCAAATTGCCAACATCCAATGAATCATCAGAAAAGCAAGAGAGTTCCAGAAAAAATATCTATTTCTGCTTTATTGACTATGCCAAAGCCTTTGATTGTGTGGATCATGATAAACTGTGGAAAATTCTGAGAGAGATAGGAATACCAGACCACCTGACCTGCCTCTTGAGAAACCTATATGCAGAAGAACAGTTAGAACTGGGCATGGAATAACAGACTGTTTCCATATAGGAAAAGTAGTACGTCAAAGCTGTATATTGTCACCCTGCTTATTTAACTTCTATGCAGAGTACATCATGAGAAATTCTGGACTGGAAGAAACACAAGTTGGAATCAAGATTGCTGGGAGAAATATCAATAACCTCAGATATGCAGATGACTCCACCCTTATGGCAGAAAGTGAAGCGAAACTAAAAAGCCTCTTGATGAAAGTGAAAGAGGAGAGTGAAAAAGTTGGCTTAAAGCTCAACATTCAGTAAACTAATATCATAAAAAAATAATTAAAAAGAAAAGAAAAGAAAACTCTGATCATGGCATCTGGTCCCATCATTTTATGGCACATAGATGGGGAAACTGTAGAAACACTGTCAGACTTTTGAGGGGGGGGTTGGGGGGCTCCAAAATCGTTGCAGATGACAATTGCAGCCATGAAATTAAAAGATGCTTACTCCTTGGAAGGAAAGTTATGACCAACCTAGATAACATATTCAAAAGCAGAGACATTACTTTGCCAACAAAGGTCTGTCTAGTCAAGGCTATGGTTTTTCCAGTGGTCATGTATGGATGTGAGAGTTGGACTGTGAAGAAAGCTGAGTGCTGAAGGATTGATGCTTTTGTACTGTATGTTGGAATTCACCAAGGTCTCATGGAGTCACCATGCTCTCAGGGATTCTATTTCCATAAAATCAACAAGGACTTACTGTAAAGCATGTTGCACATTGAACTCTACTCAATACTCTGCTGTGGCTACGTTTCTCCAGTCTTGTCCGACTCTGTGCAATCCCATCGATGGCAGCCCACCAGGCTCCCCATCCCTGGGATTCTCCAGGCAAGAACACTGGAGACGATTGCCATTTCCTTCTCCATTCAATACTCTGTAATAACTTATGTGGCAAAGAATCTGAAAAAGAGTGGATGTATGTATATATATAACTAAGTCACTTACCTGTACACCAGAAACTAATACATTAAAAATAAACTGTACTGCAATATAAAATTAAATTAAATTCAACAAGGTATTTAGACAAAATGGCCTAAATTACTTTGCAGTTCTAAAGACCTGCCTTGAAGACACTAAGGGAAAACTCTGGGTTCCAACAGCAACTGGATAGAAGGTGCCTACATGTATTCTGAGTGGTGTTTGACTCTTTGTGATTCCATGGGCTACAGTCTGCCAGGCTCCACTGTCCATGGGATTTCCCAGGCGAAAATAACTGGAGTGGACTGCCATTTCCCCATCCAGGTGATCTTCCCGGCCCAGGGACTGAACCCATATCTCCTGCATCTCCTGCATTGCAGGTGGATTTTTTACCACTGAGCCTCTGGGGATTCCTGGAGGAAAGTTGCAATATTCAGCAAAAGGTTGTCTTGTTAAAATGAGAGGCATGGACAATGTGTTAACAGACATCCTTACTCCCCTCCCTACCGCCACCTCCCCTGCTCTGGCAGCATCCTCCTGACTTGTTTGCACAGCACCTGGTCCTTTCTCAGGCCAGAATCCACACCCTCCCCAGAATCCCCTACCCTACTCTCCCTGCAGCTCTGTCTCCCTGGGGTCTTTTCTCAGCCAGGCTCACCTGATTTAAGGGCTTGATGAGCTGTCTGGTTTCCTCCAGAGAAGCTGTTTGAGCCCTGCTTTTGCTCTAACTGCTGTACCTCTGAGACCTCAGAGCCAGAAAGCAGATTGGGTGGGGCTCTACACATGGACATCACCAGATGGTCAACACTGAAATCAGATTGATTATATTCTTTGCAGATTATATTTCTAGAGATCGAGAATCTCTAGACAGTCAGCAAAAACAAGACCAGCAGATGACTGTGGCTCAGATCATGAACTCCTTATTGCCAATTCAGACTTAAATTGAAGAAAGTAGGGAAAACCACTAGACCATTCAGGTATGACCAAAATCCCTTGTGATTATACAGTGGAAGTGAGAAATAGATTTAAGGGACTAGATCTGATAGACAGAGTGCCTGATGAAATATGGACGGAGGCTCATAGTACAGGAGACAGGGATCAAGACCATCCCCACAGAAAAGAAATGCAAAAGGCAAAATGGCTATCTGAGAAGCCCTTAAAAACAGCTGTGAAAAGAAGAGAAGTGAAAAGCAAAGGAGAAAAGGAAAGATAAACCAATTTGAATGCAGAGTTCCAAAGAATAGCAAGGAGAGATAAGAAAGCCTTCCTCAGCGATCAATGCAAAGAAATAGAGGAAAACAATAGAATGGGAAAGACTAGAGATCTCTTCAAGAAAAATAGAGATTCCAAGGGAACATTTCATGCAAAGATGGGCTCAATAAAGGACAGAAATGATATGGACCTAACAGAAGCAGAAGATATTAAGAAGAGGTGGCAAGAATACACAGAAGAACTGTACAAAAAAGATCTTCATGACCCAGATAATCACGATGGTGTGATCACTCACCTAGAGCCAGACATCTTGGAATGTGATGTCAAGTGGGCCTTAGGAAGCATCACTATGAACAAAGATAGTGGAGATGATGGAATTCCAGTTGAGCTATTTCCAATCCTAAAAGATGATACTGTGAAACTGCTGCACTCAACATGCCAGCAAATTTCCAAAGCTCAGTTTTGGCCACAGGACTGGAAAAGGTCAGTCTTATTCCAATCCCAAAGAAAGGCAATGCCAAAGAATGCTCAAACTACCACATCATTGTACTCATCTCACATGCTAGTAAAGTAATGCTCAAAATTCTCAAAGCCAGGCTTCAACAATAGGTGAACTGTGAACTTCCAGATGTTCAAGCTGATTTTAGAAAAGGCAGAGGGGTGGTCCTAAAATGGCAGAGGAATAGGATGGGGAGACCACTTTCTCCCCTACAAATTCATCAAAATAATATTTCAATGCTGAGTAAATTCCACAAAACAACTTCTGAATGCTGGCAGAGGACATCAGGCACCCAGAAAAGCAGCTTGATGTCTTCAAAAACTGGTAGGAAAAATTATAAAAGACAAAAAAAAGAGAAAAGAAGTAGGGAGGGAGCTCCGTCCTGGGAAGGGAGTCTTGATAAGAGAGAAGTTTCCAAACACCAGGAAACACTCTCACTGCCAAGTCTGTGGCGAGCCTTGGAAGCACAGAGGGCAACATAACAGGAAGGAAATAAATAAATAATTAAAACCCACAGATTACGAGCCCAATGGTAACTCCCCCAGAGGAGAAGCAGTGCAGATGCCTGCATCTGCCATTAGCTAGTGGGGGCTGAGCAGGGAGGCACGGGCTGCATTGCCTTTTAAAGATCGGGCCTGAATACCCCGAGTGTACTCAGAGCGAACTAACTTGGGCTAGCAAACCAGACTGTGGGATAGCTACCACAAGAAGAGCTCTAACCTAAGACACCACCAGGACCGCGCACAGAACAAAGGACGGAACAGAATTAGCCGGCTGCAGACCATCCACCTCCGGTGACAGACAGTCAGAGCCAGAAGGGCTGGAAGGGGGCAATCACAGCCCCAGAGAGAGTTTGCTAACTAAGACTTCTTGGGGTTCTGCACAGTCATCATCTGCCTGAGAAGGTGTGCCAGCTGTACACCCAGAAAACTGAGCAGCAGGGACGGGAGAGGTGATAAGTTCCAATGACCGCGCTCGCCAAACACTTGAGCTACTCGGACTTGGGAAGGGCACAAAACACAGGCCCAACCGAGTCTGCGCCTCTGAGGACTACCTGAGAGGCATAGACCTGGGAGGTGCATGCAGCCGAGGGCCGGCCTCAGACGGGTACTGGCAGAGCAACCTAGAGCCTGAGCTGTGTGCACTGTGAGCAGGGGCAGGCCCAGAGTGACTGAGACACTGCAAGCACACACCAGTGTTGTTTGCAGCATCCCTCCCTCCCCACAGCGCAACTGAACAAGTGAGCCTAAAAAAAAAAAAAGTGTCCACCATCACCCTCCTTGTGTCAGGGCAGAAATCAGACACAGAAGGAGCTAAAACAGAGGGAACCACCTTGGAAGTGACTAGGGCAATAGATTAAAACCGTGTGTCATTAGTATTGACTACATAGGAAGGGGCCTATAGATCTTGAGAAATATAAGCCAGACCAAGGAACTACCCGAAAATGAACTGACCCCACACTCCCCACAACACCAGAGAAAGTCCTAGATATACCTTTACTGTTTTTATGATCATTCTTTTGTTTTGCTTTTCCTTCTTTTTTTTAAAACATTTTAAAAATTTTAAGTCCTCTATTTCTCCTTTAATTTTCATTTTTATAACCTACTATTACTTTTCAAAAAAAGATCTTATTTTTAAAGCAAACTTCATTTTCTTTTTAACGATTCTTGTGACTTTTTTTCTTCTTCTTCTTTTCCTTTTTAATATCGTATTTTTGAAAATCCAAACTCTACTCTAGATTTTTAATCTTTGCTTTTTGGTATTTGTTACCAATTTTGTACTTTCAAAAACCCAACCATCAGTACCCATTTTTACTTGAGAGCGAGTGTACAGGCTTGACTGCTCTCTCCTCCTTTGGACTCTCCTTTTTCTCTATCAGGTCGCCTCTGTCTCCTCCCTCCCCCTTCTCTTCTTTACCCAACTCTGTGAATCTCTGTGTGCTCCAGACGGTGGAGAGCACTCAGGGAACTGGTTACTGGCTGGATCTGTCTCTCTCCTTTTCATTCCCCTCTCTTATCCTCCTGACAACCTCTGTCTCCTTCCCTCTTCCCTTCTCTGTGTAACTCCATGAACATCTCTGAGTGGTCCAGACTGTGGAGCACACATAGGGAAGGGATTACTGGCTAGCTTGCTCTCTCCTCTTTTGATTCCACCTCATCTCATTCAGGTCACCTCTAACTCCCTCCTCCCTCTTCTCTTCTCCATGTAACTCTGGGACCCTCTCTCAGTGTCCCTCAATGTGGAGAAACTTTTCATCTTTAACCTAGATGTTTATCAAAGGTGCAGTATAGAAGGAGAAGTCTTGAAACTGTTGTAAAAATAAAACTGAAAGCCAGAAGCAGGAGGCTTAAGTCCAAATCCTGAGAACATCAGAGAACTCCTGATCCAGAGAACATTAATCGATAGGAGCTCATCAACGCCTCCATACCTACACTGAAATCAAGCACAACCCAAGGGCCAACAAGTTACAGAGCAAGACATACCACACAAATTCTCCAGCAACACAGGAACACAGCCCTGAGCTTCAATATACAGGCAGCTCAAAGTTACTCCAAACCCACTGACATCTCATAACTCATGACTGGACACTTCATTGCACACCAGAGAGAAGAAATTCAGCTCCACCCGTCAGAACACCGACACAAGCTTCCCTAACCAAGAAACCTTGACAAGCCACTGATACAAACCCACCCACAGTGAGGAACTCCAAAATAAAGAGAATTTCACAAACTGCCTGAATACAGAAAGGCCACCCCAAACACAGCAATATAAACAAGATGAAGAGACAGAGGAATACCCAGCAGGTAAAGGAACAGGATAAATGGCCATGAAACCAAACAAAAGAGGAAGAGATAGGGAATCTACCTGAGAAAGAATTCTGAATGATTATAGTGAAAATGATCCAAAATCTTGAAATCAAAATGGAATCACAGATATATAGCCTGGAGACAGGATTGAAAATATGCAAGAAAGGTTTAATAAGGACCTAGAAGAAATAAAAAAGAGTCAATATATAATGAATAATGCAATAAATGAGATCAGAAACACTCTGGAGGCAACAAATAGTGGAATAATGGAGGCAGAAGATAGGATTAGTGAAATAGAAGATAGAATGGTAGAAATAAATGGATCAGAGAGGAAAAAAGAAAAACGAATTAAAGGAAATGAGGGCAATCTCAGAGACTTCCAAGACAATGTTAAATGCCCCAACATTTGAATTATAGGAGACCCAGAAGAAGAAGACAAAAAGACCATGAGAAAATACTTGAGGAGATAATAGTTGAAAACTTCCCTAAAATGGGGAAGGAAATAATCACTCAAGTCCAAGAAACCCAGAGAGTGCCAAACAGGATAAGCCCAAATTGAAACACCCTAAGACACATATTAATCAAATTAACAAAGATCAAATACAAAGAACAAATATTAAAAGCAGCAAGGGAAACACAACAAATAACACACAAGGGGATTTCCATAAGGATAACAGCTGATCTTTCAATAGAAACCCTTCAGGCCAGGAGGAAAGTGCAAGACATAATTAAAGTGATGAATGAAAATAACCTACAGCCCAGATTACTGTACCCAGCAAGAATATTATCCAAATATGAAGGAGAAGTCAAAAGCTTTACAGACAAGCAAAAGCTGACAGAATTCAGCACCACCAAGCCAGCTCTCCAACAAATGCTAAAGGATATTCTCCAGACAGGAAACACAAAAAGGGAGTATAAACATGAAACCAAAACAATAAAGTAAATGGCAATGGGATCATACTTATCAATAACTACCTTAAACGTAAATGAGTTGAATGCCCCAACCAAAAGACAAAGACTGGCTGAATGGATACAAAAACAAGACCCCTATATATGCTGCTTACAAGAGACCCACCTCAAAACAAAGGACACATACAGACTGAAAGTGAAGGGCTGGAAAAAGATATTCCACGCAAATAAAGACCAAAAGAAAGCAGGAGTAGCAATACTCATATCCAAAAAAATAGACTTTAAAACAAAGGCTGTGAAAAGAGACAAAGAAGGACACTACATAATGATCAAGGAATTAACCCAAGAAAAAGATATAACAATTATAAATATATATGCACCCAACATAGGAGCACCGCAATATGTAAGACAATTGCTAATAAGTATGAAAGGGGAAATTAACAATAACACAATAATAGTGGGCGACTTTAATACCCCACTCACACCTATGGACAGATCAACTAAATAGAAAATTATCAAATAAACACAAACTTTAAATGATGTAATAGACCAGTTAGACCTAACTGATATCTATAGGACATTTCACCCCCAAACAATGAATTTCACCTTTTTCTCAAGTGCATATGGAACCTTCTCCAGGATAGATCGCATCCTGGGCCATAAGTCTAGTTTTGATAAATTCAAAGAAACTGAAATCATTCCAAGCATCTTTTCTGACCACAATGCAGTAAGATTAGATCTCAATTACAGGAGAAAAACTATTAAAAATTCCAACATATGGAGGCTGAACAACACCTTCTGATTAACCAACAAATCACAGAAAAAAATCAAAAAAGAAATCAAAATATGCATAGAAATGAATGAAAATTAAAACACAACAATGCAAAACCTGTGGGACATTGTAAAAGCAGTGTTAAGGGGAAAGTTCATAGTAATACAGGCACACCTCAAGAAAAAGAAAAAAGTCAAATAAATAACTTTACACCTAAAGCAACTAGAAAAGGAAGAAATGGATAACCCTACGGTTAGTAGAAGGAAAGAAATCTTAAAAACTAGGGCAGAAATAAATGTAAAAGAAACAAAAGAGACCATAACAAAAATCAACAAAGCCAAAAGCTGGGTCTTTCAAAGGATAAATAAAATTGACAAATCAGCCAGACTTATCAAGAAACAAAGGGAGAAAAATCAAATCAATAAAATTAGAAATGAAATAGGAGAGATCATAACAGACAATACAGAAATACAAAGGCTCATAAGAGACTACTATCAGCAATTATATGCCAATAAAATGGACAATGTAGAAGAAATGGACAAATTCTTAGAAAAGTACAACTTTCCAAAACTGAACCAGGAAGAAATAGAAACTCTTAACAGACCCATCACAAGCACAGAAATTTAAACTGTAATCGGAAATCTTCCAGCAAACAAAAGCCCAGGTACAGACGGCTTCACAGCTGAATTCTACCAAAAATTTCGAGAAGAGCTAACACCTATCCAAAGCAGAGACATTACTTTGCCATCTAGTCAAGGCTATGGTTTTTCCTGTGGTCATGTATAGATGTGAGTGTTTGACTGTGAAGAAGGCAGAGCGCTGAAGAATTGATGCTTTTGAACCGTGGTGTTGGAGAAGACTCTTGAGCATCCCTTGAACTGCAAGGAGATCCAACCAGTCCATTCTGAAGATCAACTCTGGGATTTCTTTGGAAGGAATGATGCTAAAGCTGAAACTCCAGTACTTTGGCCACCTCATGCGAAGAGCTGACTTATTGGAAAAGACTCTGATGCTGGGAGGGATTGGGGGCAGGAGGAGAAGAGGACGACAGAGGATGGGATGGCTGGATGGCATCATGGACTCAATGGTTGTGAGTCTGAGTGAAGTCTGGGAGTCGGTGATGGACAGGGAGGCCTGGTGTGCTGAGATTCATGGGGTCACAAAGAGTCGGACACGACTGAGTGACTGAACTGAACTGAACACCTATCCTACTCAAACTCTTTCAGAAAATTGCAGAGGAAAGTAAACTTCCAAACTCATTCTATGAAGCCACCATCACCCTAATACCAAAACCTGACAAAAATGCCACAGAAAAAGAAAACTACAGGCCAATATCACTGGTGAACATAGATGCAAAAATCTGTAACAAAATTCTAGCAATCAGAATCCAACAACACATTAAAAAGATCATACACCATGACCAAGTGTGCTTTATCACAGGGATGCAAGGATTCTTCAGTATCCACATATCAATCAATGTAATTCACCACATTAACAAATTGAAAAATAAAAAACATATGATTATCTCAATAGATGCAGAGAAAGCCTTTGACAAAATTCAATATTCATTTATGATAAAAACTCTCCAGAAAGCAGCAATAGAAGAATATACCTCAACCTAATAAAAGCTATATATGACAAACCCACAGCAAACGTTATCCTCAATGGTGAAAAATTGAAAGCATTTCCCCTAAAGTCAGGAACAAGACAAAGGTGCCCACCTTCACCACTACCATTTAAGATAGTTCTTGAAGTTTTGGCCACAGCAATCAGAGCAGAAAAAGAAAGAAAAGGAATCCAAATTGGAAAAGAAGAAGTAAAACTCTCACTGTTTGCAGATGACATGTTCCTCTACATAGAAAACCCTAAAGACTCCACCAGAAAATTACTAGACCTAATCATTGAATATAGTAAAGTTGCAGGATATAAAATCAACACACAGAAATCCCTTGCATTCCTATGCACTAATAATGAGAAAGTAGAAAAAGAAATTAAGGAAGCAATTCCATTCATCATTGCAATGAAAAGAATAAAATACTTAGAAATATATCTACCTAAAGAAACTAAATACCTATATATACAGAAAACTATAAAACATTGGTGAAAGAAATCAAAGAGGACATTAATAGATGCAGAAATATATCGTGTTCATGGATCGGAAGAATCAATATAGTGAAAATGAGTATACTACCCAAACAATCTAGAGATTCAATGCAATCCTTATCAAGCTACCAATGGTATTTCTCACAGAGCTAGAACAAATAATTTCACAATTTGTATGGAAATACAAAAAACCTCGAATAGCCAAAGCAATCTTGAGAAAGAAGAATGGAACTGGAGGAATCAACCTGCCTGACTTCAGGCTCTACTACAAAGCCACAGTCATTAAGACAGTATGGTACTGGCACAAAGACAGAAATATAGATCAATGGAACAAAATAGAAAGCCCAGAGATAAATCCACACACCTATGGACACCTTATCTTCGACAAAGGAGGCAAGAATATACAATGGA